>JPJV01001905.1:0-19037 GCA_000750745.1 Pseudogymnoascus sp. VKM F-4281 (FW-2241)
CCCCCCCACCCCCAAGAAAAACGCTGTACCTCCCCGTCACTGCAGTCGCGTCGCTCTTTTGCCCATACAAAGGACGTCGACGCAACTTCAGCTTCAAAGTCACAGACCCGCGTCGAAACAATTGACTCGCCGACTGTCGCGTTTGACAAAATCTCAAACTCTTCCTTCTTTCAAAGCTCGGATGGTAACAGAAACAATAGAGAGATATGAGCAACATCGGCTTGGCTCTGCCGAATAACGCATCCTCCAAACATCGTCAACACGAAGTTGTAAGTACCGCCCGTACCCGGCCCTTCCATCCTCGCCCCTCCTCCATTGACCTCACCTTTGGCCTGGTACCTTTGTACCTCTCCAGATGGTAGAGGGTAGATGGTAGATGGCATTTGGTATTCAATGTACTTACACGAGATGTTTTGTGTCAATAGACTCAACCAAACCTCGCGCGCCAGACACCGACGCGTCCTCACCGCACGTCCGGTGTACCTCAGCACACCTACCCGATACTCCCCCAATACACCATACCGGACGCCTACAGCCACTCGATGTCGAAGCGGATGGACTTTGACCCCACGGGTCAGATGGGCTACCCGCAGCCGCAGGGCATGGGCAACCCATATCAGCAGCAGCAGCAGCAAGCTCAACAGCAGCAGCAACAACAGGCCCAGCAGCAGCAGCAGCTTCTCCCCCCGCCCGAGCACCTGTCCGCCTCGGCCGCCCGCAAGCGCCGCCTCCAGGCCCCGCTCATCCCGCCGCAGCAGCAGCAGCAGCAGAGCCCCAACATGCCCCTCCAGCCCCCGCCCACCGCCGTCATGGAGGAGCAGTCGCCCATGAACGCAGCCCCTGCACCGATGCAGCCCCCGGCCAAGAAGAGCCGCACCAACACCCCCTGGACCGCCGCCGAGGAGCAGCGCCTCAAGAACATGCGTGAGGCGGGCAACAGCTGGGCTGAGATTGCAAAGGTAGGGAATCCGGCGTGTTTGGCTAGCCATTGATGGTTTCCATGATATATATGGCTAACTCCGTTTCACAGACCTTCCCCAGCCGGACAGAGGGTAGTGTCAAGAAGCATTGGTACAAGGTTTGTCTTTTTCCCGTTTGCCCTGCACGCTCCCGGGAGCGTGTGTTTTAAAAGAGCCTCAAAACTAACGTTCTCACAGGACATGCATTATGCGGAGTTTGCCGAAGATGAGGTAGATGGCCATTATCCCCCCATTCGCACGTAACCCTGGCGCTGACTTAATAGCAGAGCGCCGCTCTCCTGAACGCAATTAAGGAGTATGAGACCAATAAGTGGAAGGTCATCGGACAGAAGGTCGGGAAGCCCGCGAAGGTATGTTTATGTCTATGGCTATGTCGCTGGACCCCCCTTGCCCCTTCGCAAGAGGGAATCAGAACCAAAATCTAACATCAACAGGCATGCGAGCAATACGCCAAGGAGCATTTCGGGAACAAGACATAGGTGCCCATTCGTCGAGCACTATATATACAACCGACTCCGACCTCGCCCTCACCTTTGCTCCAGTCACGCCCCCTTTTTCATTCTCCGCGTGTCAAAAGGGCCATCCCGTTGTAATCAACCGTTTTTTTCTTATTTTTATGTTTCCCCCTTTTCGACTCTTCGACAAGACACACAAACGTCACTTTACTCGGAAATGTTATTCTCGGCGCCGGAAATTTGGTTTCTTATTATTCCATTGTTCAATTTTTTTCCCCCCCCCCCCTTTTTTTTATTGTTTTTGAGTAACGACAACACACTTTGCCAAAAATCGGGAGGGTTGGGGAGGATGGGAGGGAGGGAGGTCTATTTGATTTCGACTTTGTTTTCGTTTTTGCTGTTTAGGTGTGAGAGGGGAATGGAGTGACGGAGGAAAGGAGATTGTGGGGAGGATTAAGGGACTGGGAGGGGGGAAATTCTTTTTATGCTTGTTGGGACGATCTGAGTTTGTAGGGTGGTTAGGAATAGGCGGGATGAGTGGGAATGAGGAATTGATATGGGAAATGCCAAATGCCAAATGCCAATTGGGAGAAGAGGATTTTGAGAAAAACAGATTCCGTCCTTTCAACTTCTTTTTTTTTCTTGAGATTCCCTTGTTTTTTTTAAGAACCTTTTCTGTGTGCTTACTTTATGAACGAAACCTTTTTATTTATTTATTATTTATGATATTAACATTGGTATTAGCACTTTGATTTCCAGGTGTGGGAAGAAGGTGGGAATGGACGTTTTATGACGATTTGTGGTATTTTATTTATTTTTATCTTTATTTTATTATTTATTATTTTCCACCTTTCGGTTTTTTCCCTCGGTGAAGTGAAGTGAGGTGAAGTGAATTGATTGTGTTTTTCTGGTAGTTGGGTGGACATTTATTTATTTACTTATCTTGACACGTCCTGTGTTTACGCCATATGTAGATAGGTAGCTTCCTACCCGTGTTTTTGAGTCTGCTTTGAAGCCTCTTTTTTTTTTATACAAGGGAGAAAGACGGGGATGAGGGTATAGGCGTGTAGATGTGTAGATGTGTAAGGGTTGTAATTGAAGCCAAACATCGAAAGAGTCGGAAAGGAGGGTGAAGAGGTTTAATTATACTTTATTGTCTCAAAATGGAAGGGACGATGGACGGGAGGGGGGTGATTAAAGTTTAAAGTTTTTCGGGAAGGTGCTATGGAAGATGATGTATTTTTACATGTTTCGCTCCTTCCCTGAAGAAGAGACGTGAAGGGGAGTCAGTCCTGCCTGCCCCGAGTTGGGACGTTGAGAGACTGTTTTTTTCTTTTCTTTCGATTATTCGAATCTTGAAAGTTAAGTAAGGCCGTTGTCGTTGTCGTTGGGTTGGCGGGGTATGTGTACGTACACCTCATCCTCCACCTCTCAATATCCCGCTCAATACATCACCAAGCTCCCAGAGCTATCAGAGCTTGGACGCCGTCGATCAACCGCAAGTACAGTACACCGGCCCCGGCAGCAGTCGATATGTATGTACAATACAGCTGAGCTGCACTATAGAGGTTCGAGAGTGACAGCCCTGCGCTTCTCCCCCTCCTCCCGCCGAGTAACTCCCCAGTACCTCGCGATCGCTAGCCTTGTACCGTCGCTGTAACGCAGTGTACATACATGGCTCCTCCCACAGACACTACACTAGCCGCCGATGTATGTACATACTTACTGTACAGAGGGGTGGGTGTACCTTTGGCGATGGCGCGAGCGATGCACAAGCAAGCGCTGTGGGTGGTACGTACGGGTGGTGCTGTTGGTACAGACGCCTGGGGAAATGTACTGTACTGACTGGTGTATTGTATTGAGTGTACATGCGCAAAGACATCGTATAGTACAGTACAGTGTACAGTACAGTGTATACCACACACCTGTCTCCCCGCGGGGCGGCGGGCGCGGCGCGAGGCGGCCAGGGGAATAAAAGTTTGATGGGCCGGTGGGTGTGTGGATGTACATAACATACATACTGAGTAACTTAACTTCCTGCTATGAGTTGTGCAGTGCACTGCGCATCCAACCTACTATGTATTGTCATCTCCAGCCTCTCCTCGCCGGGTCGTATGACGGCAAGTTTCCTCTCGGGGAGCACAGAGACAAAACAAACAAGCGACAGACAGACTGACTGGACTTGGGGACGACCGACCAAGCCCTTAGTAAGCCCTGTGTTACTACTAGAGTACGCACTTTTGCAAACAGCAAACAGCAAACCCACAAACCCGCCCGCCGACGATCCTGCCAAGGGGATTAGAGTACGATACCGAGCGTGGTGCAGCAGCAGCGAGATGAGATGACTTGCAGATGCTGTATGTGTGTGGGCGCAGCAGCGTTATTGTTTGTCGTCGGCGCGTCTTATAACATTGGTTCCTGTGTGTCTCTACTCTATTTCTCTAATTGGTGTTTACTACGTAGAGTGCAGAAGATGTACGGAGTAGCAAGTTCCTCGTACCCGTACCCGTACCGTGCGCGCTAGGTGTCGTGACTTTGTGAATTTGGACGTGTGCCGTGACTTTTGATCGTGACTTTGGGGTCGTGACTTTGGGGTCGTGACTTGGGTCTCTGTACTGTAATGGCGCCATGACCACCTCGTATCCGCTATAGTGCAGTATATGTAGTACGTACCGTACACTG
This sequence comes from Pseudogymnoascus sp. VKM F-4281 (FW-2241), assembly GCA_000750745.1. NCBI lineage: Eukaryota > Fungi > Ascomycota > Leotiomycetes > Thelebolales > Thelebolaceae > Pseudogymnoascus > Pseudogymnoascus sp. VKM F-4281 (FW-2241). The sequence goes on from JPJV01001905.1 coordinate 4,118, forward strand.
TACAATAATTTTGTCGTAATACGGGAGTCCAGCGGCCGATTGCCATATTTAGCGCCACAAGAGGAGCCTCGAGCCGGTGCTGTGGTTGGGCGCTTCGGCTGGCAGAGTGGAGAGTTTGGGGTAAAGGGTCCTTTTACTCTAGTATGGACGCGCTAGAGCGAGTGCTATTATGTTTAGTGAGGAACGAGGGGAGGGGTCATGGGGGGCCCGGGGATCGGGATGGGGAAGGGGATATAGGGATCATCATCGGGGTTTTTTCTTTGGTGATTATCGTGTTGCGGAACACGGGAAACTTCGAATGGGAGGAGAGAGGATGCAAGGGGGGAAATGGCACAGTTACACGCACAAAACGATGGGGATGGGATTCTCTTTGTAGGGCAGAATCTGATACAGTAGTCGGGGATGTGAGAGGGAAGATGTAAGATGAGAAGGTGGAATGGGATGTCCGCCGTAAGCCGGCCGGCCTGCGGGAAGGCGCAATTGCCGTATCCGTCTAATCCGTAAATTACTGCTCTCGTGTTACTGATGCTACGGCTGATATGATACTACTGCTGCTGCTACTGCAGTAAGACCCATTGTGGATGGATCCCGCGCCTGCAGTGCTCCTTCCGCCGCCACCTCCACCCTCTCATCTCATCTCTTCTCCTTCTTCTCCCATCCCACAACACCGAAGACGGCGATAAACCTCGCTGGCATCGTCGCGCGCGTCTCTCGTTTTAATATACTAATTTGCCAATAATACACTCGTTTGTGGCTCGACACTCATTAGCGCTTTGTTCGTTTTATACGCTTTAATATTTGGATTTCTGTGGTGTGCGCGAGAGAGACGTGAAGAAGATAGGAAGAGAGAAGGGGATTTGAATTACAGTTGCGAGGACCGACGGCCAGGACACGAAAACGCGAACGCCGCATTTCGACACAAGGGATCTCGCGTCTTTGAAGCTGTTTGGGGGTTCAGATATATACCAACGGTCAAAGGGACTCTGTTTTGTTTGTTGCTGGACGTGTCTTAAAAGGGCAGGTTTCTGACGACGGATAAGTTGGGCTTCAGAATTCGATTTTGCGAAGGACGAAGCAACGAAGCAACACTTACGCGTACATATAATATTTACATTAATCGCTGCGGAATTATACGACACCATGGTTCGCTCGTCACTCCTCCTCGCTGGCTTCGCGGCTATCGCTGCAGTGCACGCCGCGACAAAGTGCAGTCTGGATACGCACTGCCCCGAATCCAAACCCTGCTGCTCCCGTGAGTATTATTGCAACCTGGATTAATTCGACCATGACTGATCAGACGCAGAATATGGCGAGTGCGGCAAGGGCGCATACTGCCTCGGCGGCTGCGATCCCCTCTCCTCCTTCAGCCGCGACTCATGCGTGCCCGCGCCCGTGTGCAAGGACCAATCGTACAGATTCAAAGACATGACTGGCATCACCTCGAAAAACAAGTACCTGGGTGACCCGACCAAGACGGATTGGGTCATGGATGGACACGCTGTGCCGTACAAGGACTCCTCGCTGCTGCTGACAATGGCACCGAGCACGGTGGGCACGGTGCTCGCGACGTCGAGGTATATGTGGTACGGGAATGTGAAGGCGAGGTTTAAGACGGGTAGGGGGAGGGGTGTGGTCACGGCGTTCATCTTGCTGTCGGATGTCAAGGACGAGATTGATTATGAGTATGTTGGTGTCGAACTCAAGAAGGCCCAGACGAATTATTACTACCAGGGTATCACGAACTGTAAGTCTACTTGGAAATATTTCTCCTTATTCAACCTAATCCTAACCCCTCACCAGACACACAAGGAGGCAACATCTCCCTCTCCGACACCTTCAACAACTACCATGACTACGAGATCCGCTGGACGCCCGACTCCATCACCTGGCTCGTCGATGGCCAAGTCGGCCGCACCAAGCTCCGCAAGGATACCTGGAACGCTACCTCCAACCAGTGGGCCTTCCCCCAAACCCCCGCCCGCGTGCAAATCTCCATCTGGCCCGGCGGTCTCGCCTCCAACGCCAAAGGCACCATTGACTGGGCCGGCGGCGTGATCGACTGGTCAGGCCCCGACATCCAAGCCAACGGGTACTACTACGCGCAGTTCGAGAGCGTGGACATTGAGTGCTACAACGCCGACAACGCGCCCGGAACCAACAAGAAGACCTCATACACCTACAACAGCGACCTGGGCACCAATGACACTGTCGTCGACGGCGACAAGCCCACCGTCCTCAAATCCCTCCGCGGCACTGGCACGGACATGGACGCCAACTACCCCAATGCAGGAAATGGCGCGAGCCGGCCGGAAAGCTCAGGCGAGGCAGTTATCCCGGGTCTGTCGGGTGCGGGCCCCGGAACGGACGGTCATCCCGATGAGAATGGCTCGACGACGTCGCGTGTTGATGGATCAGATTCTGATTCGGACAGTGGGAGAGCCCCAGTGGATGGCTTTAGTCAGGGGCTTCCGAGTGGGGCGGCTGGGGGGGCGACGTGGAACGTGGTCTCTGCACTGGTGGCGGGATGTGCGATTTTCGGGATGGGGATGCTGTGAGGTGTTTGTGCGTGTGTGTGTGCGTGTGTGAGAGATAGTGGGTGGTACACAATTTTTTTTTGGCGGGAGAAGGGGATGAATGAGGGGCTCAAAAATGGAAAGGGGTAATAATGAATGACAGGAGCTTTCGTGGCTGTGTGTTATGAGTATGCAATTTGCATTTTTGTTTTTACTGCGTGCGTGCGTGATTGCGATGGAGAATACGGATAGGATGGGGGAGGGGGTTAATAATAGTATCTTTTTTTTTGGCCTCGATGAGCCTTGTGGTTCTTCTGTTTCTGTGTTGTGGTTTTTGGTATGTTGTACCGAGATGCAACTCAGTCTCCCACTGAAGGACAATAGGACACTTCTTCCAATATCACCGAGTCCTACAGTCAACATATGATTGAAGTACAAAGGGCAACTACGAGCTTTTCACCCCAAAATCCGTGAGCCCCAAGCCCCGAAAACACCGAATTAGGGGAGCCATGGAATGGTGGTTCACTTCCGCTACGAAGCTCCCGGGGGCAGCATAACTCTCCCACTGCCCTCATAGGCGGAAATAAAAAACAACAAGAATGCTTCTAAATGTTAGGAACAGTTGTTTCTGTAGATCACTTGCACAGAGTTTGAGTTGTAGAGAATGCCGAGGAACACATTGATATCTACATTCACATAGTCAAACGTACCTCGGGTGCCGAATCGATCTACTTGGAGATTTATTGACTATTAAGTCCCTTTACAGATGCCCATGCTTGAATAATTGCAGTGGTACACTGTATCAAGCCAAACAGTATTAAGAGAAAGAATCCCGCGGCGGCTATCCAGAATGTATACCACCTCTCTCCCTTGCGGTTATCATACCACCACTGAGAAAAGGACTTCGGCTCTGATTCATCGAATGCTTCTTTGAGTATTGTAAGTCGATCTCGCCAATACTTGAAGTTTTCGATCCGTCGGTCTTGCGTTGTGAGGGGTCCACACTTCGCTGTCAGAGGATCTAAATGGAATTCTAGTTGAGCTTTGGCAAACCACTTGTGGACCTCTGGATCAAGCTCCGGGAAGAGCAGAGCTAGTGTTCTGTGGGTCTCTTCAATCAATTCTGGATTGAGCAATGAACTGCGCACTACTATTAGTTCTATTAACTTCACGACTTGTCGAATTCAACTTACTCGGGAGAATTCATTTGTACCTTCAAGAAGGCGGCGTGGTAAAAGATGTTTACAACAGTATCGTCATCTCTCATTTTCAAGTGATCAATGAGATTATCCGTCCAGCATATCCTAATACCAGCAATTCTTTCCAGATTGACGGCATTAAATAACCTCGGAAGTTTAACATCCACAGCCTCAAACGTCGTGTTGAATTCGGCGTTAATATGCTCCCTAATGTTGCATGTAGGATGCGGAGCCCACGAGAGCTCTGTCCCAGGCATAAAATAGCCCTTCATAGGCCCAATCTTTAGCATGCAGAGCAATCGGGTGCCGAGGACCATACACGTCTCAGCCTCTTCGCTGGTTGCATCGGGAAACAGCGCTGAATATTCAGCGTTAAATGTTTCCGTGGTGATTTTGTCCTTTTTAAGAATCGCAATGGCCTTCAAGAGATGTTCGTAGGAATCTTCGCATACGTCGGTAGCGCAACACTGGCACAGTCTCATGCACCATTGACTGAAGTACGCGTCCAAATTTTCGCCAATATGGCGCTTCCCATTGCTGAATAGGTCTACGGAGAATATACGACTCGCGATAGTCTTGCGTTCATCTGTTGATATCGATTTAGACGATAGCCTCCAATCCGGGGCTGCTAGCATTGTCATTGCGATGCTGACGGGCGGAGGACTTGACGCCATGAGTTGATCCCCTCGATTAATTGAATTTACCCAAAGAAAGGTGACATGCGGTGGAGGTTATCGACGACATATAGAAGTCCAATCAAGGCGAGGCTCTGTCAATCGCACGACTCTCGTCACTACCCAGCCTCAGACATTTCCAAAATCGCATCCATCCAACATTCTGCCAGCACACTTCTGCCTCAGCCTCGTCTGAAAGTGGGAATTCGGCGTGGGCTGAGCTGCATATATTTCTGCATGGCGCCTGGGACGGCTTAGCCCGTAATCCTCCATGTGGCAGGGGGGTCCAGGGGTCATACTATTCGAGGAACCCACCCTCTGCTCCAGACCACATGAAGCTAACAGGCTTCTAGTTTGCGCGGCTGGGTCCGTTAATTGCGCAACCCCGCGCGATGCTCCAATAAATAAATGTTCCAATTCCTGCTAGCAACCTCGGTGGAGAAGTGCAAGAGGTCAACCTATATTGTTCGTTTAGGCCTTCCAGGTCGCACATTTCGCATTTTGTGAAGGTTCGGTGCAAAGTCGCAGATATGGCCAGCTTGTACCAGCTTTCTAGTGTCGGTAGAGAGCGCAGCTATCCGAGGAAGCGCATGAGTAATCTCAGACTATATGAGGCTGTCGGACCTGCTCGTGTCGCCTGGCTAGCCTTGAGCGGTACGATCACTAAGTATGCCAATGCCCATGACGAGGAGATCACACGAGGAATTAAAAAGCCAGTGGGGCATTCAATCGACTTCTTTATGGCCGGTTCAAAACCAGCTACTGCACGTCCCACCATCATAATCTCGTCGACTAACAAAGCGGAGCGAAAAGCTGCCAAGCGCGTGATAGAGTCACTCGGAGTCCTTGCAGAGTATCCGGATATTGCGGTGGAATGTGTGCACGGGAGTGTCGCGATGCTTCATGCGGATGGCGACCTTCCATATGATGTCCCGAGAAACCCAGCACACGAACTATTGTTTGAGCGAGGGATAACCCTTTGTGGGGCGAGAATTGTGGCTGGCAACTCTGTGGCCACTCTCGGTGGAGCTATATACCTCGATGACGGCAAAACTATCATTCCCTTTGGACTTACAGTCTTCCATGCTGGGTCTAGCATGGAAGAGCCCTACGAAGAGCAGCCCGAAGATGAAATGGCAGAGTTTGCATTTGACGAATCTAGTGACGAAGAGGAAGACGAGGACTTATTTGAGAATCGCAGCCGGAGTAAGTCTGAATCCCAATTGTAAGGCACCCTGTTTTGACTCACTTTGTCAAAATAGGTTTATCGACATCTCAAACAGATACCGGCACAGACGAGTCGACACGATCGCAGACTATTGCAAGCGTGGATCTTGAACCTGAGCAAGTTGCGGAGGATTTTCCACAAGAATCTATTCTATCACCACCCGACACAACAGACGGCGATAAACAAACGTCTAACGGACGACCTCCAAATGGTCTCGACTACCAGCTTGTTTCGCTCTCAGGGATGGTCTGCCCAGAGAATATGCTCCAGATTCCCTCGCAAGCTCCGATTCAACCGAAATTTGTAGCAAAGGAAGCAAAGGACGTTGGGGTTTGGGCAGCCACATCAACCACACCCCCAGTCCGTGGCCGTCTTTCTATTTGCCCATATTTATTAAAGCTTCCGACCTATTCCCTACAAAAGCTGTGGGTAGTAGATCTTGAGAGAGATATTAGTAAGTCTTCAAACTCTCACCAAGTTACTGGGGCGGACCTAACTTGGAGCAACAGGATTGGGAGATAGCGGAGCTTGGGTTATGGACGAATCGAGCAATGTGTATGGTCATATTGTCGCAGCGACGCCTGGATCTTTCAGAGCGTACATACTTCCGCTTCATCAAATATTCGAGGATATTGAGGTTTTCACTAAGTGCAAGCCATCATTACTGAGTCTGACTGAGCGAGGTAGCAAAGGTTTGATATCATTTGTATTAAGGGAATTGTAAGCCTTGCTAACGCGGATTAGCCTTGGGAGCCATACCAATGCATGTCAAGGCCATCCCGTATGGTAGCGGCCAGGGAGAACCTAGTGGCAACGAAAGTGACAAAACTGAAGAACTTCCTACAAGGAATTTACAGAACGAGGCCCAAAAGAGGTGGGGGATCAATATACCAGACAACCCGATCGAACCCTTAAACACCACGGAGTTAGCCAACGTGGATAAGCCTGCACCGGTCGGCGAGAACACACTACAGTCTACTAATCCTAAAGCGACAACCGAAAAGGAAAAACAAAAAACGCAAGACAAGTCGGAGAACACCGACAAAATTGAAACCCGAGGCCGACAATTACCGACAGTCATTACCATTACGAGATCCCCTTCAGGGACATACTCGGATAGCGACTCTTCGGCTTCATGGGACCCCATATATCCAGAAGACATATCTAGAGACAGTGAGACCGAAGCCAAAACCGTGTCCGGCAACACAGCGACAGCGAACAAAAAGGTCAATGAGCGCCCCACAAATGTGAGGACCCGTCGACCTCCCCATCGATCTCCTTCTCGAGAGCGCCGTTCAGTGGCATTTGACGATGACCCGAGTTACTATGGATCTGACCGACGAACACGCCCAGATTCTGATACCCCGTCATTTATGCGGCCCAAACCACAGGAGCCATCTCGTACTTTTGGTAACAACCCCTCTGGACCCCTAGGTCAACCCCAATATGCGCCATATGGATATCCCACCCCTCCATCTAGCTCTCAAATGCATCCTCCGCAAGTAATGTATTATGGGCATCACGCACCTCCTGGATGCGTTCATCCGATTCAATATGGAAATATCCCTTTTGCTCAACAGACTCCAGTCTACAATCAATTCATTCCCACAGCTTCTGACAGCTATCCTCCTGTGAATCAAACACCGTTCCCTGGTGCGACGCCCGCTCCAGAAATGCATCACCCCAGAAACTTAGCGGGTAGTAGGGCGCCTACTGATAATCACCAATACTCAAGTTATAGCTACGTTCCTCAAAACCAACAAGCACCGGAGATGCCAATTCCCCCTAGAATGCCTGGATATCCACAGGACGCCTTCTATTCTATGAGTAGGGCATTCGCAGATAGTTTATTTGCCAGCACTCGACAGAGCCCCGATCAATCTGCTGGGCAGTCCCTTGCTCCAGGTGTTAAGGATCGTGATACGGATGATGCACGTAGAAATTTGGATATTGCACGGAGAGATCTAAACGACGCATGGAGGGACCTCGATGATGCACGGCGGGATCTTGATCTTCCTAGGAATAGCTACGACCGCGACAGACTTGACCGATACTCGAGAATGGACGAGGACGAGATTTTCGTTGGTTACGGCCGCGATCCTCCACGGGCCCAAGAGGTTGTAAACAGAGAAGAGACGCGTCGTCTAGAAATGGAAGCACACCGAGAAGAGGCGCGTCGTCTAGAAACTGAAATACGCCTGGAGCAAGAACAACTGCGTGATTTAGAAAGTCGGAATCGAGCTCCTACCGAATCAAGTAGGCCTGGAAATCATGATAAACGCATCAGCGACCTGGAGCGCGATCTCCAAAACGAGCGTCAAAAAATCGCACTTCTCAAGCTAGAAGCAAAGCGCGCAGATCTACGGCAAGTAGAACGCGATTTGAAACATGCCAAAGAGCTAGAGGGGCTTAAGAGTGAAGTGAAGCGTTTAAGTGAGCAGCAACAAGCCAGCACTATCCGTCCTGTAGACACTACAGCCAGGCAACCTCCAACAGATTCGTACGATTTCAATAGTGCCAAGTACTCCTCACATCCCTCGAAACCTTTTTCAACAATGCCATGGAACATAGAAGAAGCCTCGGATTTGATGCGCAAAAGAGAACGCGTTATAAATCCTGATTCATCGAGAAGATCATTCAGCCCTGACAGAAGAGACAGAAATCGTATAGCTGCCACGCCATATAACCGTGAAGAAGACTTGGAAAATTACATACACAGGCCAAACCGCAGAGACACTTACGAAGAGCGTGATCGAAGCATACCTCCTAGGGTTTATTCCCGACTTGAGAATCGATTTTCCGCGTCTCCAACTCCAACTAGTTTTCCCGAAAGAAGACGAAGGGAAAGTTCATACTTATCTAGGTCTGAATGGTAGATCATTGAGGGACTAATACTTCATGGTTTCATTCAGCAAAGGCGCTATGGACTCAGCTCTGTTATCAATTTTATTAGGAAGTCTTAACAAGCTAGTACCAAGGGGTTTTGGTTTTGGCTAGAGCTGTATAACTTAAGGATCTACTTGGGTTCAGAATAGGGTGACCGGAAGAGGTTCTGGTGTCACAGACTTGTAAATTTTATTCTTCTCCAAGTCTATCCGATGTTGGTGGTGGCATACACCTTCATGGCTAGTTCGATGGGTGAGCGCCATCTATATCCCCATCGCTATCGAACTGATGATAGTAAAGCGTACATTTCGGTCTTGAATTCCCCTGCTCTAAACAAAACTAGTTATTACAAGAGTTTTCGGATGGGAAAGACTATGACGTGCCAATTGTGGACTAGGAATCGGCCGGGTGGCATTCTAGCTACTGGGAATTTCTCATACAATTTTTGAGCGTTTACATGAGATAATGACTGTCCAGCAGTGTGGTTGATATTGTAGATGTCTGGCCCGCAAAAGCGGCAATGATGAGGATGATATAACATGACCTGTGGCTCTAGAGAGCAATATGCGAGAATGCCAAACGGAAACTTGCAATCATGTACTTGCAATGCGGGCGAAGTTGGAAATTGATCGCCTTAATGCAGCTCTAGGTATACCTCGCAAACACTTCCTCCTCCGCTCCAAACTCCCTCAAAATCGTCTCCTTCCTCGCCTCGCTCCTCGGTTTAATGTCACACTTGAAATCATTCGCGCACACCAGAAACCCCTCGCAATACCCCGTCACCGGATCCGTATCCGGCTGCACAACTTGCCCTTCCTCGTTTGTTCCCGGCGCAAAATCAAACCCCCACAACAGCTTCGCGACGCCGAGGAACAGGTTCCGCTCCGCAACGTGAATTCCTGGACATAGGCGCCTCCCGGCGCCATAGCCGTAATGGTCGCGCTTGTTATAGTCAGCGGCACTAGCGAGCTCAGATGCTAGGGCAGTTACGCCCTCGTAGTGAGCTGGGTCGAAGACGTTTGGGTTGGGAAACCGTGTAGCGTCGTGGTGCATGCCCCACGCGTTGACGATAATGATGGTGTCTTTGGGGATAAATTTTCCGTCAATCCAGTCGTCTGAGGGCCATTAGCTTTGTGTCTGGTTGGCGATTTGTCTTATGATTGAGAAGGAAAATTAGGGGAGGGAAAGATTTGATGCACCTTCGGCCGCACAGTGCGGGAATCCTAGAGGCACGACTGAACGCCATCGCATCGCTTCTTTGACTGTCGCTGCAATATAGGGCAGCTTCTTGTAGTCGGACCATATTGGCGACCTGTCCTCGCCAACAACGCTGTCAATCTCAGCCTGTGCTTTGCGCTGAATCTCGGGCCAGCGCGTCATGGCCTGAATACACGAAATTATTATCGAGGAGCTTGTGTCGGAGCCACCTTCCATCATGACACCGCCCAAGAAGGAGAGCTGGTGTTCAGTATAGCCTAGCTTGTCGTTCTGGTTTAGCACGGTGTCCATGAAGCTGTTTTTAACAATGGAAGCTTCACGGCGGGCGACGACGCGTTTGACCTGGCGCCGATACAGGCTGTTCATTTCATCGCGCACGCCACTGGCGCGGGAGCGCCAGTTGCCGAGGAAGCGTTCGGGAACGTAGTGTAGGAATGGGTAGATGTCGACTGGAGGAGTGTTTCCAGTCTCCATGACCTTTGACCAGTTCTCCATAAGATGATAAAGTCGCTCCATATGCTCGGTCTCACACGTTGGGGTGCGGATTCCAAATACTGGCGACAACGGTAAGCTAAAATCATGTGGGGGTCGGAAAGTCTCACTTAGGCTCATTATAATACTGTTGCTGTATCTCTTCGGATGCAACATGTGCTGGTCAGGGCGCAGAACGAAGTCCCGCATCATCTGCACCGCCTCTGCATTCTGTAGCTTGATATGCTGTTTCTCGACCATGCTCTCCATGAAGTACTGATGGATGACTTTGCGGAAACTTCGCCACGTATTCCCGTAGTTCATGACAAGCAAATGGTCACCTCCGGTAATAATATCGTTGCCCACGAAGGAGGGCGGCCGATTGCTGTACACGGAACTCTTCTTGTCAATTAATTGTTTCACTAGCCGTGGCTCTGTGAGTACGACGAGCGTGCCTGTTCCGAGTTTCAGCGAGTAGATCCCCCCATATTTCTGTGCCCATTCGGTGAACCTATAGAACGTTAATTTAGACAGCGGAGAATCTCTGGCGAAGCCTTACTTGAAATGGGCACCCTTTTTGGGCATCTGATGAAGATTGCCAATGATCGGTAGCGTTGGGGGTCCTGATTTCCTGTCATTAACGAACACTCTATACAATTAGAAACTTAGAACTGATGCCTCACCATTGGGAATATTACGCTCTCTTTGTCCCACAAAAACAACGGCATATGTAAGGAGGAGAGCAAATGCTGCTACTGCCGCAATGAAAACGACGGCCATATTTACTTTGTAAAGATACCCCTTCTCGAGGTATCCCTCTCTGAAAAGTTCGTTGATATGAATACAAAATATAATCGCACTCTTCGGAGTACTATATAACCTAAAAAAAAATTGAAAATTGGTCTTCGTAATATGCAACCCGATCTTGCTGGCCTGGCTGATATTTGAGTTCGATTCACAGAATTGGACTTGGAAAAATGATAGGGACAGAGGAGGAAGGTTATTTATGCATTCAAGACCGAAATACTGGACTCCCCAGACCCCAGAATGCGGGGTGTGGGGATCTGGGGAATTCTGGGGAAGCTCGCAGTTGGGCCGGTTGGTCTACATCGGTCGAATTATGTTTGGTTGAAAACCAGTTCTCCCGTTCACATGGCAGTACTAAATAACGTGACATATGGGATCTCTTGCATTTTTCTAGCTACCTCGCGCGGAAACCAGGTATTTCTAAATCACATGACACCCCCTTTCAGTGTTACGGTACCCTCCCCTTGTAACTAATCGTTGGTTTCCAAACCAACTATTAAGCCTTATGATTTTTAGTAAAGGAATTATAATGCTTTGTATTTTCGTAACCTTTAAGTACCTTTACACGCAGCTTGTTTATGCGCGCAGCCCCGCAATAATAGGTTATCCGGATTTAACTTTATCCGAAATGCTCTAGCCCATCCTTATGGCCAAGTTAATAACGTCGGAGCGAGCAACAACGCAAGCATCAACTCCTTATGAGCCACGGAACTGATTTGAAGAGCTTTATTCTAAGGGCTCAGATATGATCAGATATTTCAGGTATATTCGGCTGTAGATATCGCAAGTGATTTATGAACCATACATATGTCCAACTCGCCCCAGCCATCTTCATCTGCGTGCAATGCACTTGCCTGCCAAGGATGTAAAAGGTACGCGTCTAGTTGATTGCTATTTACAGTCGAGGTGAAACTTTATTGACTTAGGCTTGTAGGCAGAAAGTCAAATGGTAAGATAAGATAAAGCTATCTACATCGTCATGGTATATATTTATACTCTCCACATAGTGATCGAGCTTTGCCTGCCTGTTCGAGGTGTGTTCGGATAGACCAGCTCTGCATATACCCTTCCTCCGCAGAAAAACCTGGCCCTAAAGTTGGTAGGTATTCAAAATTTGAACTCCGTAATTATTCTAACATTGCCACATAGGCACATCAAGAACAGCAAAACGCCTTCGAACGGTTGACCGGAACAACCACGCTGAGGATGAAACGCCTGACTATTTTCAAGAAGGCGGCTATAATGAATCCGAAGAAACTACAGCATCAGGCTGGAATGGGCCAAACGTCGCCAATGAGGGGCAACATCGGATTTCATTACCCCCACCAGTTCCATCTAATGACTCCTACGTGAACCAAGTACCAAATATTGGTGCCTCTATCAGGGATTCCAATGGAAATAGCGGTCAAATAACCATGACAACCCCGTCGTCTATAATTTTGCCCACGGAAGGCTCGATTATAGAAGCTAGAACATTGACCCAGGCTATTCATCCCTCGCACGAGCCCATAACCCGATCAAACTCGAGAAATAGAGTTAGGGAACCATCCGGATACCCAGCTGATCCAGGATCAAGAAATCGCATGATTTTCAAGGCATGTGAGCTTTTTGATATATCGATCGAAACATATCAATATCTGTATGTCATTATATTAAACTTCCCGGGACAGAATTATTAGAACGACTTAATAGAATTCAATCTCATTCTTCAGGATTCCAGGCAAGCTAATTATTGCATAGTCTTTCGTCATATTTCGAAAATATGACAGCTTTCTCGCTGTTCAATTGGCCACAATTTGACTCGAAACTTCAATCCATCCGCTCGGAAAATGAGAGGCACGCACTGTTGGCTGCGATGTTCTCTCTAGCTGCGCGCTTTCCAATGATCGAAAATGAGAATCCACATGTGCAAATCCCTTCTTCACGCAGGTTCTACGACATTGCTTCGGGGTTGATTGAAAGCTGTCTTGATGAATGTGCAGATCGAGCTCCTCCATTATGTTTACTTCAGGCCCTGATTCTCACTACATTTCAGCAGCTTATCAAAGGGGTTCGCGGTCGGTCCTGGAGAGTATTGGGAACATGCGTCAGAATTGCATATGAGTTACAGCTCCATTGTATTGACGCCAAGGAGTCAGGACCTGGACAAGATTGGCAAGAGAAGGAAGAGAAACGGCGAGCTTGGTGGACTATATGGGAATTTGATGTTTTTGCCAGCACCATTCGTCGGCTTCCTACCGCTATAGATTGGTCGCAAAATCTAACATGGCTGCCTGTCGAAGATGACCTCTGGTATGATAATATCTTTCAGGCGAGCTGCTTCCTTGCCAAAGAGCCCATGGAAAGGGTAAGGCTTCTTCAGCATTGTGGTAACGAAGGAGGGAAGTCATGGTTCATTGTCATCAATTCGTTAACCCGGATTGCTCAATCTTTACCTTATCACCATTCTAATAACGCCCCAGCGTCTCATTCCCACCAGGGTGTACAAACACAGCCATCTGCCCCGAAAGACCTCTACGCTGAGAATGCCACTCTTCTCGCCAACACCCTCCATGACTTCTCGCTAGCACTTCCGTCAGCCTTATGCTACAAAGGCGAATATATCGGATTCAAATGCAGTAACAACCCACGACTGATGCCGTCTCCTCGCCTAAAAGACCACGGCAAATATAGCATTCACATGATGAAACAACTAGCGAAGTTCGTGCTCCACCATCAAGTATTTCTCGCTGCCTTGGCTCAACCAGATGTGTCTGCATCTGGCCAGACATTCTTTGATTACATCGAAAACTATGATCCTGGGTCCTGGAATCGTTATATCGAGGGCGTTGAAAACGTCGTGAGCTTAATCCAAAACAGCGCTCCCAACCATGTCTACTACGTGAATCCGTTTCTGGCAAATACGATCTGGTTCGCGGCCGCGGCACAAATCACTGCCAGGCTCTACCAACCCTCTTCTGCGACAAGCTGTGAGGCAGCGGATTCAAACTTCGAACTTCTGCGGTCGAGTGTTATCCTCCATATCAGGACTTGGGAGATTTCGAGTATTCTCGTAGAAAAGCTCGACACATTGGAGTCGAGATTGAGATGTCTGGCGATTTCGCCAGATGATAGAAGCGGTAGAGATATTCCACAAGGGCCAACAGCTACCGATCTAGAAATGGATTCGATATCCCGACAGATTGGATACAATGCATTGAATACGATGAATGGTATTGGGGAACCATTACCCTTTGAGTGGGAAACATTCGATTTTTTAGGCCTTGATCAACTTTTGAATTACGAGACTGTTAGCTAGTTAATAAATGATAAGAATATGGCCTATGTTTCGTGCAGCGATTTTTTTTGCTATAGTTGTGCTCGCGCAGTCACGTTGGGTGGCCAGCTCACTTATCATGTCCATTAACTTATGCCAATTAATAGAAAAGAACTTCAAGAACTCGAGTATTTTCCTACCCTAAACTATCCCAAGTTTTCTCATTTATTAGCCCACATATACCTAGACAGTTTCTCTTTATAGACGCTATATGGTTTATGGGCTTTGCAAAGTAAAGGAAAATTTTCAAACAAGTAAATTAATTTCAATTTGTTTCTTTGATCTCACTCTCACTGCATAAAGGTCGGTGGAAGATCAGGCCCTGGGATGTCAATTAGCACTCACGCCATATCTAGACCGCGCAGAAAGAGACTTACCCCAAATATGCAAACTCCCCGGCTCAGCTTTATTCCTGTTCGTGGGCGTCCTCTCGTCCACCAGATCTCCATCAATATAATGCTCCAGAATAAACTTGCTCGAATCAAACCTAGGTGTTGTGTTGTTAGTTGGCGCCGTTAATCCTGCTCCTTCCAAAGCAAATTCTCTCTTCCCAAATATCTTAGAAATCCAAATAGGTGAAAACATTTCCAAAAAAAAAAAAAAAAAAA
>JPJV01001906.1:0-13386 GCA_000750745.1 Pseudogymnoascus sp. VKM F-4281 (FW-2241)
AAAAAAAAAAAAAAACGGAAAGGCTCACCAATAATCAAATATCTGACTCCCCATAATGTGCCTTCCAACGCCCCAGCAATTCTCCCACCCTTTCTCTCTCAACCAATCATGCCCCAAAATCTGGACGTCAAAGTCATGTACCTCAAATGAGCTATGATGCACATGGAATTTCGGCCCTTCAAAAATAAAGAAACTATGGTGATCGACTTGCTCTAAGCCCCTGTCAAGATGGAAGAAGCACGTCGTATCCCTTTCCGTTTTAGGATCATAAACAAGATCGCTAGCCTTGAAATTAAAGTGTGTGGTATAGAAGGTATATGCGGAGGCGAAATCGGTAACACAGAGTCCAAAATGCCCCAGCTTGTGTATTAGACTTGGCCCTTTCTCGAAACGCTGCGTGTGGTTCACGGCGCGGTGCTTGGAGGCCGGGAAGTTGTAATCCAGCTCCGAGAAGGTATTTGTGCTCTCCACCAGCTCCTGCGCATACACAAGGTGGAACGGGAAGTTATCTACAGGGTCGTAGAATGTGACACCCTTCCCGCCGCCGGGCGCATCAAGGTCGTAGATGGCTGTTGCACTAGGAAGCTGCGTCGCGAGCTTGAGGTCGGCGAGAGAATCGACAACGAAGGCTACACCACCGAAGGCGTCGGAAGGCCCGCGCGTGAGACAGTAGACAAAGGGCTGCGTGCCGTAGCCGCGGAAGTAGATCTTGTCGGCGGTCTCCTGGGTGATGCTCATACCGAAGTCGAGGAGAAATTGCCGCTGTCCGGAGAAGTTGGCATGTGTGTAGAAGACGTGCGCGATGCGGTTCAAGCTGATCTTCTTGGATGCCACAGGCACGGACTCGACGGGGCTATCCGAAGACAACATAGTAGTAGCTGGAGGTAGAGTGGGAGGAGTAGCAGGATCGATAAGAGCTGCATAGGTGGGTGAAGACATCTTTTTAGAGTTGAAGGTAGAAATTTAAATATTGACTTATGGAAGGCATAAATGGTGTTTATGAAAGAGAAAAGGTATTTGAAATATGATATCGTTCGAATAAGGTATGTAGATATTCTTCTACCGACGAAATCTACCGACAAAATCCTCGTCATCACACTTTACATATCTGCGACACAATAGTCGGCACGGAGATGTCCTCGGAGTAATGATACCAATGCGGTGTAACTGTGGATAGTTGGGGTATTCTGCGGGGGTTCAATGCAGCGTAACTGCGGATTGTTGGGGTATTCTGCGGGGTTTCAAAGCGGTGTAACTGCAGCTAGTTGGGGTATTCTGCGGGGTTTGATGGTCTCCACTACCTCCCCGGTTGAATTCGACCGGACGATCGCCAAATTCTGGGGTACGACTAAGAATCCGGGTGCGGGGCATCTATTTTGAAGTGTCGAGTCGGTTATCTATTATGCCCATGTAAAAATTGATAAACAATATTTTACATGTTGACATTGAATGTTCGCGAATATATTTATCCAGTCCGCTGTTCGTTGTTTCGTTAGTTATCTACCTGTTCGTGGCTCACTTCTGTAGGCTCTTGCCATTGCTTTCGAAGAAGACCCAATTTCAATCAGTCTTGGATCTTTGGGGCCTGTGTAGCAAGATGGCGCAAACAAATGATAATCTAAACAATGTTCCGGAAAGGGCAGCGGAACCTATAGAAACAGATTTCCTCATTGTCGGAACTGGCCCTGCAGGGGCGGCATTGGCATGCTTTCTTGGTTCACATGGTAAGTGTCTGTTACGGCAGCAAAGTTTGAGAAATGGCCGTGTTTATAGATCTAGCAACTGACATGTCTGCAGGTATTAAAGGCATCATGATCGGAGCAAATGCAACCACCGCGGATACACCACGAGCGCATATCACAAACGCTGCAGCGTTAGAATGTCTAAGAGATATCGGCTTGGAAGAGGCGTGCATTGAGGCAGCGGCAGATGGTGCGACATGTATGGCACACACTCGCTGGTGCAGGAGTATGGCTGGCGAGGAGTATGCGAGGACATATTCTTGGGGGAATAATCCCAACCGCCACGTAAGTTATAAGGCTCTTCGCTGTTGTCACGTTTGCCTCGAGTCCCTGTAACGCACTCCAGCCTCTCATTCTCTCAACCCACAGCCATTCCAGTAAGGTATTAACACACTATTAGGGAGACTACGATGCAGCTAGTCCCTGTCGGCACGTTGACTTGCCCCAGACTGATTTGGAGCCAATTCTTGTAAGGAAAGCAGCGCTTAGCGGCTTCAAAACCCGTTTCGACACAACATTTGTCTCCTTCTCGCGGTCCACTCCAACCTCTCCTATCTTCAGCACTGTGCGAGACAATATTTCCAGACAGGAGTTTGTCATAAAGTCCAAATACCTCTTCGGCTGCGACGGAGCGCGATCTCAAGTAATCCGACAACTCCAGATCCCGCTGATCAAGAAACCCGGTCAGGGGCTTGCAATAAACTGCCTCGTAAAGGCAGATCTAAGCCACCTTGTCGAACACCGCGTTGGAAACCTGCACTGGATTATGCAGCCTGGAGAAGAATTTCCGGCATTTGGGTGGACAGCCATTGCACGTATGGTGAGGCCTTGGAATGAGTGGATGTTCATTCTTTTGCCTGCTCCTAACAGCGGTACCGACTTTAATACCTCAGACCAGGAGTATTTAAAGAGGATTAAAGAACTGATCGGCGATGACTCTGTGGCAGTTGAGCTCCTAGATGTGAGCAAATGGTTCATCAATGAAACGGTTGCAGAACACTATAGCGATGGGAACATATTTTGTCTCGGGGATGCGGTTCATCGCCATCCTCCATTCAACGGACTGGGTTCCAATACTTGCATTCAGGATGCTTTCAACCTGGCTTGGAAAGTCGCGTATGTGCAAAAGGGGCTTGCAAATCGTACTATTCTTGACACGTATAATTTAGAACGTCAGCCTGTCGGCGTTGAGCTCATCACCCGCGCAAACCAAGGCCTGCGGGATCACGCTCCTGTCTGGGAAGCCCTGGGCATTATGGAGCCTACCGTCGAGGCTTCTAAAAGCGCAGTCGACGAGCTCTCCGCATCCACTGCGGCAGGCAGGAAGCGACGAACACTACTCAAAGAGGGCATAGAGCGGACAGCAAATGAATTTCACGGCTTAGGTATTGAGATGAACCAGCGGTACGAGTCTTCAGCTGTGTATCTCGCAGATGAAGAGTCTCGCCCGCCGCTCCCGGAAAATCCGGTGCAGGACCATGAGATCACCACATATCCCGGATCGCGTCTCCCCCACGCATGGCTCAACTTCCGCCTTCCAGGCAAAAAATTCTCAACTATCGATCTTGCAGGTCATGGCGCTTTCTGCCTCCTCACAGGCATTGGTGGGGAAGCATGGAAGAGCGCAGCGAAGCAGGCGCAAGAATTGCTAGGCGTGGAAGTAAGAGTTTATTCAATCGGATGGAAACAGGACGTTGAGGATGTATATTTCGATTGGGCACGGCGGAGAGAAGTTGAGGAGGATGGATGTGTGCTAGCTAGACCAGACAGATTCGTTTGCTGGAGGGCGAGAACGATGGTGGACAGTGCTGAGGCAAAGTTGATGAGAGTGCTGAGGAGTGTTCTGTCCTTGCAAGAGTCAAGCTAATTTCACGGGGTAAGATAATGACATCATATTTGTAATTTATATTTATATTTATATCATATTTTGATGCCATAATGTTCGAATATATCTCTCTAGATGAAAAGAAATCATTCTTAATCAGACGAAAGTTCATCGGCAAAGACAGCGGAGTAATATTTGGATTTCATTCATTTTAGTCACGTGTGATGTACCTTACTGTTGATGAGGGCTAACTCGTAGATCGGCAAGGCGGTACAAAGAAGACGGGCCAGGAACAATTTCAAGATACTCCGTCACGCGTCGTACTCAAAGTCAACCAATCAGAATTGCACCGGTCGAGGCTCGCCAAGATTTTCTACATTTACCTTTTAGTCCCGACTACAGCTTAGGCGTATATTGCTCGTCCAGAATTCGTTCAACACCGTGCTAATTGGAGTGTCGCCACATGAGAGAGATACACCGATGATGAGATCCGGCAGCAGAACGCCATTGGGGGTTGTGGGGTAATTTTTCGTCTTCGAGGATTGTCTCCATTCTCTCATCTGGCCGGCCATCTGTCATATAATATCATTTACCCCTCCTCCTTCGCCTTCCCTCCATCATCGCCACGTAGAAACCGTACAAACTCCAAGCATGTCTTCCTTCAACTACCTCGTTCGCTTCATCAGCTCTGCTGGCCAAACTCGCTATGGCAATCTTAATTCCTACAAGCCCACCTCTGAGATCGTAGGCTCCGAAGTCGACGTTCTAACCGGTAGCATCGAAGATGGATTCACCAAGACTAGTGAGGCTGCAACTATCAAGACCGTGCGTTCCCTCCATCTATCTGCCTAGACATTCAGAAGCTGATATTACTCGTTTTAGCTACTGAGCCCGATAGAAAAAGCTCACCAAATAATCTGTATCGGGATTAATTACCGGAAGCACGCCAACGAGGCCAAAGTACACTCTACCTTCCCTCCATCCCCTACGTTTCTCATAACACTGACACCTCCAAGCTCACGGTCCCACCTTACCCCGTCGTCTTCAGCAAGCCTCCAGATGCCCTAGCCGGGCCCTTCGACGACGTCCCAATCCCCGCCGCAGCGCAAGACATGCTCGACTACGAAGGCGAACTAACCGTCGTGGTTGGTAAGACTGGGAAAGACATCCCAGAGTCCGAAGCCCTCTCACACGTCCTTGGCTACACAGTCGGCAATGACGTGTCCGCGCGGTACTTCCAACTGCCAACCACTTCCGGCGGGCAGTTCTGTTACGCCAAGTCGTTCGACGCGTTCGCGCCTATCGGGCCTCTGCTTGCTTCATCAAATGCTATCCCAGATCCACAGACGTTGACGTATAGGACGAAGGTCAATGGGGTTTTGAGGCAGGAGACAGGCACAGACGATATGGTTTGGAGTGTCAAGCAGATTATTGCGCATCTGAGTAGAGGCACGACGTTGAGGGCCGGAACGGTTATTATGACGGGGACACCGAGTGGGGTCGGGTTGTTTATGGAGCCGAAAGGCTTCTTGAAGGATGGAGATATAGTAGAGGTGGAGGTTGATGGGATTGGGAGTATTGTAAATAAGATGGTTTTCTAATCGTTACGTCTGAGCACAAAATAAAATCCAGCAACTAAAAGATGTTACAGCGAGGGATGGCATTCCTCCGCATTTATCTCGCGTGATACGTCAGGTACGAATGCCAAGTTTGGTCTGATTTCCTCGTCATTCAATGTTATAGATCTGCTTTAGCTTCCTCTCCAGCCCACGCCCTTCGAATAACTTCTTGAACTAGATATCTCTCAATTGGCCGTGGGTTGTAATAAGGGTTGCTGACTGCAATATCTGCAGCCTTGTCAATATCTCCTTCCTTGAACCCGAAGTCTTTCAGTCCCGTTTTGACCCCGATCTTTGTCAAGAGAACGTTGAGACCACGGACGGCATCGCCGTTGCTCTCGGGGAACACATCGGCTAACTTTTTTTATTACGTCGAGGATCATTGGGGCATTATATCCTAGAACGTGAGGCAGCATGATCGTGTGGGCTTCCGCATGGGCCATATTAAATGATCCTCCAATGGTAGATTTTATAGTAGAGAGCCACTCCAACTGATCCATGGCACACGCCACAGAGCCAAGCTCCGTATTGCTGTTGTGGGGGCAACAACATCTGAGGGCAACTTTGCGATAATCGGGGGGCTCCGCGAAAGCCTTAATGCCCTCAAGGGCAAGAAGGTTGATAATGGGGTTGGTTTTCTGAGCATAAAGCGTCTCTACTAGAATCTGTCAGAGAGACTACATGGTCAGGCACTACAGGAGCTTACCTGAGTGGTCATTTTCACATTTCTACACAAGAATTATGTGATGTGGTGATGGAAGCGGAAAAAGCGACACAAAAGCTCACGCTCACCAAGAAAAAGCTCAACAAAGGACAAGCGCAAATCCCAAGATACTGAGATTGGCGAGTATATTGAAGAAGAAGCAGGGGAACAATCTGAGAGTGACAGCGGGTCATGTATTGTTGCTGCGTCAATAGAAATCCACTGCGTTACCCAGTCCCCCGCATTAGACCGTCACTTACGTTAGTCATAGATGCAAAACTTGTTGAGATTCGTCGGTGGCTTTCTTCCCCCAATCCATCAATCAATTACCAGAAAGCACGCAAACTCCGTCAGTCCAACACTAGTCTATGGCTTTTGGAGAGTGAAGTATACCCTTAAGTGGAAGAGCAACGGGTCATCCTTTGTCTAGCTGGGATTCACGGGCTGCGGTAAACCTATTCTAAGCTCGACGGTCACCGAGGACATTCTCCTTTATTGTGCCAACAACCCTAGTTAAGTAGTTGCGTACTTCTGCTTCGACTTCACCAATGCAGATAATCAGAAACCCTAGCTTATGAAAACCCTTAGCTCAAAGCCGTGTTCATTTTCCGCATATGCTTACTGCTTTTTTTACTTTGCTTTCTGGTATCGTAGTTGTTTAGGCGAGCTTTCACGATGGGATAGAAAGTCCTTGGATGGAAGGAGTTCGTATGAGTTTCAGAAAGCGCATCATTTTTGACGTTTTTGTTTCAGGGAAGTCTGTTAGCGTTTGCGACGAAAAGTTAGGCGTGTATGGCTTTGTGGAGTTGGGAATATACGTAATAAGTGATGGGTGTGAATCCTTCCCGAAAGCTAATCTGGATCCTTTGCATAGAATTAACATGTGCATGTATGACTAAATGCCATGGATTGTGAATCCTTCGCGAAAGCAAGATCCTTCCCGAAAGCAAAATCCTTCGCGAATGCAAGATCATTCCCTAATGTAAGATCCTTCCCGAATGCAAGATCGTCCCCGAATGCAAGATTCCTCGCGTGAGCGAATCAACATGTGCATGTATCACTAAATGCCATGGAATTGTGAATCCTTTGCGAAGGCGAGATTGCTCCCGCAACGTCATGTCTTCCCATGTTAATCAACCGTGCCTCTTCTCATCACTCCATTTGCCAACTTACATATATCCTCTATATATATAACGCGTAACATGCATATGTAAGCCCTAGCCTAGCTTTGCCAGCTAATGAATATGCTTCAAATAGTAAGCACTATATTATATAAATAGTTACTAGTTAAGCACGGTGCAAAAGAGTGTGATAGGCCTTAGTAATAGAGCAAAAGAAGGGTGGTGGGTTACGTGGTAAGAGTTAGCACTATTACCCAGGCGCCCCCCACCCTCAAATACCACTTATTGGGGGCGGGGGGATGGGGCTATGATGCTAAATATCACATTTTGGGGGCGGAGGAGGGGCTATGAGTAATGGTGCTAACTCTTACCACGGAAGACCCAAAATTGACCCCTTGAATGGACGCGCTAGACGAGGCGCACCTGCAACAGCGTTGCATCTAGAAAAGGAGTCTATTGACAGAGCCATTTTGGCCTCCAACAACATGCCACAATACCACCAAAAGCCCTTCTAGAAAATCCTTCAGAATGTACGCACGTATTGTTAACAAGGTGCTAGTATCCCCTGTTATCTGTTTGACTATAAGAGCAATGGATTTCGCTCAACTAATCACACATACAAGTAGAACAACCTCAGAGAACAGTTCTTCTTTAATTTACTCACTTTAGCACATCATGAAGCTTCTCGATCTCATCTTTGTTGCTTTTACACTTAGCGGTGTCTCTTCCGCTATTCCTACGACTGCGGCGAATACACTCGAACCTATCACCGGAACTATTATTTCTAGAGGTGTCACTGAGAATGGCGAGCCCTACACTATCACGGCTGACTTCGTTGACTTGACCGATGCGGACTGTAAGTTGCCTATTACCTGTTCCATAAGACAGAGCCTCCAACCAGTCCCGAAGCTAATGACTTTCATACAGTGACCCTTTTCGAGGACAACCCTGGAAATACCACCTCTGCCCTCGAAAAACGGGTAACCAAAGAGAGCTGCGACAATTGGCATGACAATAAATATTGCTACTGCAGCGGTGAAATTTCGAACCGTGGGGATTCCTACAATGGTAGCCAGGATTTCTGCAAGAAGATTAAGTTTGAGAAGTTCCGGAAGGGATCACTCCACCATATCAAGTGGCTACCAACGGTTAAGATCGAGTATTGGGTTACAAACAGTTGTAACGAGGATAGATCTGTTGGAGACAACTGCGGGGATATCTTTCTTGGCCTCATCGATTGGTGCGATTGGGGTTGGAGTACTACTAAGGGCGGACATCACAAATATAATACCTGCCTTCAGTTCAGGTACGACGTGAATCGTCGTTAGAGTAGAGCCGGGGAAGATTGAAGAAAAGAGTAATTTGTTGTCTAGGAGCTTAGATAGCACAATATCATACTTTTTCAGTCGCCTGCCGCATAACATCTGTCCCTGAGCGAAGAAACCACTTTGCCGAAGAAAATGATAGTGTACTTCGACTTTGGGCATCTTAAATTCTACATACTTATCAATTTCTCTTACATTGCTGTATAAGTCGTATTCTATAGCTATTTTAAAACACCTTAGACTGCTCTTTTAAGAGAATTATGTTTGCGTTGTTACTATCACACCTGATTTGTAGAGAGCATGCTTTTATTGCGAAACAGAGTTCTCTCGTACTATTCCCAAAACATATAAAGCCGAGCGGGAGATCATCGTTAGCCATGTGGTGGCAGTGCGTTCG
Organism: Pseudogymnoascus sp. VKM F-4281 (FW-2241); assembly: GCA_000750745.1. Classification (NCBI taxonomy): domain Eukaryota; kingdom Fungi; phylum Ascomycota; class Leotiomycetes; order Thelebolales; family Thelebolaceae; genus Pseudogymnoascus; species Pseudogymnoascus sp. VKM F-4281 (FW-2241). The sequence goes on from JPJV01001906.1 coordinate 8,733, forward strand.
GTTAGTGTACATAGTAAATTGACCTCACGTCTGAGGTGTGAACTCGCTTATGTCATCATGTGGCAGGCTGTGTTTTTGCCCACGTGATAACTTGCTTCACAAGAGAACAAGGCTACCGCAGAGACCTGTAACAATCTGAAGCTCTGGAACAAAAATAACTAACGATTTTTGGTTAGCATACTAGGCCCCGCGAGAGTTTAGTCATCATTTGTTAAGTAGCTGTGGCTGATCAGGTGTGGCTGAAGTGCGGCCAGAATTGAACATACAGTAAATGGCGGCATCTGCCAAATGAATATAATCTTAGCACTTTATCGCATGATATTACAATTATCGAACTTTTTCCTCAAAAAATTACAATGATGGGACGCTATCCGGCTCCCACTCAACGGACTGTAAGTAGTGAACTTTGCGCGAAGACGGATCCGCCTCTGAAATTGAGAAACCGCTGCGTAGATGCTCTGGGGACCCCGCGAAACCGGGTGGCTTTTCTCGTGGTAGAACGACAGGGGGAAGAGAAGTGGGGTTGCTAGAGCGCGTTGTATGGTAGGTGTGTGGGTGCCTTTGGAAATGTCCCTCGTTAATGTGTTGTGGAGTGGGCGTCGAGAGGTTAGTGTTCGTGTTTTACGTAGATTTAGATTACAACGCGCTCGACCTCCAGATGATATAGGGGCAATTGCTGGAGTTATTTTGATAGGACGTCTATGACCGTATTACCGCAAGATATGATACGTCTCAATCAAGATCAGGCACAGGTAAATGACCAAGCAACTTGACCTTCTTACCTGGAAACAAATCCGCCATCGCCGTCCGTGCATTGCTATCCCGCAACCGCTGCGTCTCGTCGTCCGACACCAGTACGAAATCACGCGATAACAGCGCCGTGCCTTCTCGAACACCGTACTCCTTTGCCTGCTCAGCGGAGACACTTCCAAGACTTTCGATTAGGGAATCCTTCACCCCGAAGACGGCGTCAGATGTGAGATAGGGGTCGGGATGGATATATAAGGCCCTACATATACAGAAGATCAGCCCACGCTATAATTGTGAATTCCCGCGTCTGTCTCTCAGCGACAATGTGACGGAGTAATAGAACACGGACAGAACTCACGTAACCAAGTGATCCCAACCCTCCTTCTCAAACATAAAATGCATGTGAGCCGGCCTCCACGGGTGTCTTTTAAGGACCTTGAGCAACTTTCCCACCGGCCCATCATGCGGAATCGGATAGCTGACCGGCACGATCGCCTTGAACCAGAACTTGCCCTCCTCATCGCTCGTCATGATACAGCGCCCATCGGGGTGATCGCGCTCCGCATACTGTACATCGTAATGCCCGCTGCTGTCCGTCTCCCAGATGTCGATTTTGACGCCCTCGATTGGCGCCCCGGACGGGTCTTTAATGGTGCAGAGCACAAGGCAGGGCTTGCCATTGGGGTCAGACGAGATGTCGCTGCCGGAGGGGATCATCTCGGCTTTGTGACTGTGGAATGGCCCTAGGACGGAACCTTCGGTGCTAGAAGAGGGCTTGGGGTGGTCGATTGCGTCAACGAGGAGGGAGAGGCCGAGGGTGTCGGAGAGGAGGATAAACTCCTAAGTCGCCGTTTTAGCTTGCATTCTACTGAAGAAAAAAGCTGGGAAAAGGACTTACATGTCGGACATCGCTGCTAATCTGCCCGACACTGACGAGAAAGTCGAGGGCAGTTTTCCATTCTTGTGTACTAAGTCTGGTCTCGCGAGCAAAGTCGTGGAGATGCGTGACGAGGCGCTCGAAGAGATATTTAACGCGCTCGCTTTCGCATTGTGAGTTTATAAGGATGGTGTTTTGGGTAATGTTATCGATGTTCATGTCCTTGACATCTGGGACGTTTGCCTTTGTTGGGTCCATAATTGCTAAGGAGGGGTTTTTCGTGTTGATTACTGTCTCTTAGTATAACTACTTGTAATTGATAATTTTCCTTACTGATGATCCAAAGACAGAGTTTGAATTAACTAAGCCTATGAGACTTATTAACGATTTTGGACAAATGACTTCTGGTTCGGGTGGTACCAGGGTGTGCCGCTTCCGGTGAATTACAATTGGAGATTGGTCTGCGCCGGAAGGCACGACGTTCCGGCAGTTGTGTAGGGTAGTGGGGCGGGAAAACGCCTTACTAAGGTTTAGCCATCACCGTTTGACAGTTATGTAAGGTGGGGTAGAGGGGTCTATTTACTTACTAATGATGTGCAATCCACGATTGTAATCTGTATGTCATGTACACACGGCACTTACAAAGAATCTAAAGCACCACTCTTCATACGATACTAGAGCGGCGGCAATCACCTCGGTGGATTGAGGAGGGGAAGCAGTATATAATGCCATCACATCCCACCTACCTCTTCCTGTGCATATCCTCTACTATACCATCATCCCATCCAGTACACAACAATTCCCATCTCTACCACAACGACTATCAAAATGGCGCCTAAAGTAGCAATTGTCTTCGTAGGTTTCCACCGCCACCTTCCAGTCCTGATATGACGACATGGATTAACATCTTCCCCGTTTCTAGTACTCTATGTATGGGCATGTCCATACCCTAGCGATTGCCGAGCAGGAAGGTCTTAAGAAAGCTGGCATTGTTGCCGATATATATCAGTAAGTACAAAGACATATCCCTAGTACAATACTAAATACTTACCGTATCTTTCCCATAGAGTCCCAGAGACGCTGCCACAAGAGGTTCTCACGAAGATGCACGCTCCTGCCAAGCCAAATGTCCCAATTATCACCCCCGAAATTCTCGCGACTTATGATGCATTCTTGATTGGTATCCCAACTCGTTACGGAAACTTCCCAGCGCAGTGGAAGACGTTCTGGGATGCCACCGGCGGTCTGTGGGCATCCGGAGCTCTGTGGGGCAAGTATGCGGGTGTCTTCGTCTCTACTGCCGGACCTGGCGGTGGGCAAGAGACCACTGTGATTTCCGCCATGTCTACGCTTGCACACCACGGCATCATCTATATCCCTCTCGGATACAAGACTGCCTTTGAGCAGATTTCGAGACTGAGCGAGGTCCACGGAGGCTCTCCTTGGGGGGCTGGAACTTACGCGGTAAGGAACTATACTATCTGCGCCTTTATGAGGATGAAACTGACATGTGTGGCGCTTACTAGGCATCCGACGGATCCAGGCAGCCGACGCCCCTGGAATTAGAAATTGCAACTATCCAGGGGGAGAGCTTTGGAAACACGCTTAACAAGGTTAACTTCGCGTGACTAGCTGGCCCACCGAGTAGAGCTGTTGCCACTGGGGATAGCTCGAGCGCGGTGGAATCGAACAACAGAGGCCAAAATGTGAGGGCAGCAGGCAATGACGCCAACAATAGAGCTACAGCTCATCGGGAAAGTGGGGAGTCCACAGAAGGCCCCTGTGGTCTGCCGATGAAATGTTCCATTCAGTGAAGGTAGCAGGATCGTAATTTTTCTCGTTACACAAACTGCTCGATATATAGATATATGCAATACAAATATCAAAGACACCTTAGTGAAACAATGACTATAATTGAAGATAGAAAACGTCCCTTGTAGTAGTACGATTGCACTGGGGCATTGCTAGCCATACAAACAGATAGCTCCTTCTTTCGTTCCTCAATTCCTATCGTCGCATCGGACAGAACGATTCAGAAACGGACGGACAGGCTGCATCTAGCTTGGGGAGGTGAGTTGATAAAGATTATCATTACCCGCATACAATAGCCTAAACCATTGGATTTTACGGCGATGGCGACGATGGCGGTAGTCACGAGCACGTCAAGTAGCAGAACAACATGAAAGCATACGCCATAACTCCAATCATTGACATAAACACAGCACAACATAACCATAAAGAACCCGCAACAAAAAAGGCTGCATGAATAAGAAACCACCGAGACTTATACTCCTCCACACCTTCCTCCTTTCCCTCCCCCCTGCTCGATCACCGGCGCTAACAGCTCCGACGCCGACACCACTAACATCACACCAAACCACCTGCTAAAAATCTCTTCGTCAGATAGAACGGAATAGGTCGTTGAATCTTCTGTGGTCATTCCCTTCGTCGAGCGTCATCATTTCCAACCCCCTTACTCTCCATAAACCCCTACAACTCCCATTCCATCCCAGATCTCACAAATGTGAAAAAGAGGAAGAAGAAAACACGGCAGCACAAGTAAACACTCACAACACCAACGCCTCCACCTACCCAGCAGTTAAGCCATCTCCAACCTTCCCTCCTCCTCCAACCGCTTAATCAGCTCTCTCTCCCTCGGGCTCCTCGGACTCGCATCAATTCCCAACAAATCACTAATGCTTGACCTCCTCTTTCCCGCTGTCGTCCCCATATCCCCTTCAGGGCTCCCACACGGAGTCGGTGGCGCACACCACCCGCCTCTACGCCACACCTCCTCTAGCAGAGCAGGCGGCACCTGTGCACCGTACTCGGCCGCAATGGCGTACCAGAATGCCACGCGGTGGGAATCGTAGATGCGGCGCAGGCGTTCTTTGTCGATGTCATTTGGCGTCAAGGCGGAGGCAATGACGGAGCAGTTGAGGCGGAGTGCGGCCTGGGGTGGGGGTGCTTGCTGGGTGAGAGGAGTGGTGGTGGAGGACGGTTTTGGAAGGATGGCGACGGGGGGGA
>JPJV01001912.1:0-20961 GCA_000750745.1 Pseudogymnoascus sp. VKM F-4281 (FW-2241)
GGGGGTGGGAGAGCGAGTTTTAGTATGGATGCTACTGTGAGGGAGGTGGCTATTAAAGTTGAGGATGGGGAAGGAGGAGGGGAAGGACAGGCCGTTTAGGGTTGGGTGTTTGGGTAGGAGACTTGTGGGAGTATGGTTTTGTATAGCGATGTAGACATCATTGAGCGAGCGGCTTAGCTATATGGAGCGATTGAATTGAGTATACCCTCTTCTACACGTAAATCTTTCATGGTGTAGACTTGTTGATTCGTCGTCCAACAGTCGCCCTGTATGTCTAAGGCGTTCGTGGACGAAACTCATAGACGTCGTCTCAATTGTTTTCATACAGCAACAAGATCAAAGATGGTTTTGGACTCGGAGAATCAACAAAGGCATATATTTTGTAGTGCGGCGTGGGCAGCTACTTTGACAGCTGACCAAGGCACGATGGGCACTAGAGCTCTAGACACTCATTGGATAGGTAGATAATTTTATTGAGGGCAATGTTATAAACCACATGCCGTAAACTATCCCGACTGTGAAGCCGCGCCTTCCAACTGTCAAATAAAAAAAATATATATAGCCATTCAGTGGAACCCACACAAATTCGCCATGGGTCTGCGTGTTCCTCCAATATCAAAATCGCTTGATACGCTCCTTTCTCAATATTAGATATATATGTTCATTCATTTTGCCAGGCAAAGAGTTGAGATAACACACCTCACATGCAGTATGGCGACTCATCAATAAACTTGCATCCTTTAGGCCCACAGCAAGATATGAGGGTATAGCTTTTGCCTGTGCTGTCACACATGACCTGTGGCATAATAATTAGCAATATAATCCAACACAATAAACAGCAGAAAACTGTGTGTTGAAATACGTACAAGGGCAGGTCCGTTAGTACTACAGGTGAAAACATTTTCAGTATCGCAGAAATATCGACCTGGGGTACAGCTTAATACCCTGCCGCCGGGGACGCTGGAAGCTCGAGCGAGAGTAGCACCGAAGGCAACGCTGAGAAGGGTGAGAGAAAACTTCATGTTGGTGTTGGTTTGGTGCAAAAGGTTGATGTTTTTTGTTTTTTGCAATCGTAGATTTGAAGTGTAGATTTTATAGAGATGAAATAGACAAGTCCCCCTCCCTTTTATAAGGCATTGTAGATACTGGAACCCTTCCATGCCACAGGGGCGATACTATTAATTGTGTCAAATTCAAAACTCCTTGCTTAAATCCACATCATGAGTCTAAACTCCTTGCTTCCTTCCACATCATAAGTCTAAACTCCTTGCTTCCTCCCACATCACGAGAATGATAGTCTATGTGGTGCCAACATGCATGTCTCAAACACCCTGCCAGACGTAGCTGTAGGCCCCTCTCCGCATCAGAGTAAATGAGGGCAATTAAGAAATGGTTCATTAAATTCTTGCACTCATTTGGAATCTTTAGATTCTACGTAGACGATGGTCGTGCCAATAAGCATGGCGCGGGTTTCAAGACCCTCGCCGCCCGATGTCCCTTGCCGCTCTATGTCCCTTACCGCCTCTAGCCCCATACCCATCCCAGCATCCCAGGAGGGTATGGGAACACAGTAAACAGGATAAGTGGGCATCAAATCCTTATTATCAGGAGACCTCTATGACACTGACAGCGGTGCTTTCCGCGCATGTGAAAATGCGGTGAGAGTAGGGTTTATTTATAGTTTGGCGTCAGCCCCGCATCTGAGCTTACTGTACTGTACCTCCTGCGTCGGATATGTATAGTAATCCCTACACAGCCTACCATACTGTACCGTCTACATCTATATATGTTCAACGTCGGGGATTGCTATATAAATTCTTTGGAAGGGGGACAGTAAGCAGCGTAGGAATCAAGAATTGACGTTCGGCGTCGGGGATTGCTATATAAATCCTTTGTAGAAGGTACAGTAAGCGGAGTGGAAATTGGGAATTGAGGATCTATATAGTAAGTTCGACTATGTAGATCCTCGGTTCTTATATATCTTCTTCATATTCGTAGTTCGAGTACTTCTAATCCATCAGTCACTCTTGTTTGAACCACTAAACCCAGCCTCAATTATCATCCATTGCCATCACCACCACCATGTCTGCCGAACGCCGCTGGGACCAGCGCCAATTCCACCTCGAAGAGTCAACCACCCAGAACGGCGGTGCCCGCACCATCTTCATCGAGTATATGACGCCCGGCACCACCGTCCCCCCTCACTTCCACACCCGCTTCGCCGAGACCTTTGATCTCATCAGCGGCTCAATCTACATCTACACCAGCACGACCCCCGACCTCGACGCCCTAGAGACATCCGTCCAGCCCGTCGAGATCGGCAAGCCGGCTACTGTTGAGCCGGGGTTATACCACAAGTATAAAGTCGGCGCGGAGCAGACGGAGCTTAGGGTCATTCTCACGCCGGGGGATGCGGACTTTGAGAGGACGCTGATGATTATGAATGGGCTGAATGCGGATGGGAAGCTGGCGGGGATGGCGGATAGTATGCTGCTTATGGCGGTGGCTATGAAGTTATGTGATGCGAATATCATTGGACCGGCGGCGGAGGTGTTGGAGGGTGTTATGGCGGAAAAGAAGGACGAGATTGAGGCGCTGAGGAAGGATTTGCTGGGGAAATATGATACGGAGGAGGCTTTGAGTGCGTTATTGGCTAAGCTCGAGTAAGCCACTTTTTGCGCAGAATGCTAGGATTGTGCGTAATTAAGGGAATATTCCCATATTTTATCTCTTAGTTGGTGTTTGTATTTGTATTGCATTGCATTGGGAGCTCCTCGGCCAGCCCGTCGCCCCCCACGCTACCGCTTCCCCATAACCACCCTCCACCGCCCACCCTCATCCATCCTAACCTCCCTCTTCTCCCCTTTTAAACTTAACCCGGCAAACGCACTCTCGAAATAGAGTCACGAATCTGCATAGAAGATCTCCTTGTAGCGGTGTGTTGCGTCTACGACGGCGGCTTCACCTGCGTAGTCTGTGGTTCGTTAGCGCTATTCTGAGGGCTATGAATGGTGGCTCTCGGGGAGACAGAGTATGGAGAAAGGAAAGAGGAAAGTCTCACTGAAATCGGCACCCATATCCGTCGCCTGGAGCACTTTGATTGAGAGGTCCTGGTTTACCTTTCCAACGATCTCCACAGCGTGTCCCACTGTGAGGTGCGCGTCCTGGGTGGAGTTAGTCGTAGTCCAAGGCAAACGGGAGAGGGGAAGTACCCGGTTCAGATGTGCGGTGATGTGTCCGTTGGAATCCAGTGTTGCCTCTTCACCGCGCAGCTGGATGACCTTCCCTGTTATACGGACGGTGCGGTTGGTGAAGGAGTCAAGGTAGGTGGAGGATATGCGCGGGGTGGAGAGGGATTCGGCCATTGTTGCGGGTTCTGAAGGAAGATTGGTGGTTAGACGGAGTAATTGAGAGGAAGCTTTGGTGAGAGTTGTTGGTTGATTGGGATTTGGTGAAGTGGGATGGATAGTGGGGAAGTTTGGGGAATGGTGTTGAGACGCGTCAGAACGCGACGGCACGTGTTGATAGGCACAGTTTCAATATATGATTGCCGGTACGGAAATATATGTTTCCGTACTCAACCGTTATTTTACAAGTGAGAGTCATACACCGTTAAATTAAAGTGTTGACACACAAATCGCTCGGTACATTTTTGACTCACTGCCCCACCATCTCATAAATCTATCAAAATCGACAACTTTGAAAAATCACAAATCAACCCCACAACATTTTGACAGCTCTGCGCTCCACTATTCCAACAAAGAGAGAATAGCACGCAATTATGGCTGACGCAGCTCCCATCGCGGAGCAAGTCGCGAACCTGCACTTGGACGAGGTCACCGGCGAGAAGGTATCCAAGTCTGAGCTCAAGAAGCGCCAAAAGCAGCGCCAGAAGGAGGAGGAGAAGAAGAAGAAGGAGGCTGCCGCTCCCCCCAAGCCGGTGAAGGAGAAGAAGAGCAATGCCGAGGCCGACGAGAAGGAATTGAACCCCAACGTGAGTCTCACGCCCCCTTGTCATCAACCCCGCGACGACGAGGCTAATAGCGGGGTATAATAGCAATACTTCGAAATTCGCTCGCGCGCCATCAACAAGCTGCGCACTTCCCAAGACCCGAGCCCGTACCCGCATAAGTTTGAGGTTAACACTGATATCCGCGACTTTGTCAAGGCTCACGATAACCTCAAGTCCGGGGAGCAGCGCAAGGAGGTTGAGGTCCGCATGGGTGCCCGTATCTACAACAAGCGTGCATCCGGACCCAAACTCGTCTTCTACGATGTCCGCTCCCAGGGAATCAAGTTGCAGGTTATGTGCCAACTGCAGGAGTCCTCGGAGGGCGCCCCGCCGTTCGCTAACCAGCATGAGCATCTCCGCCGTGGAGATATTATTGGCATTGTCGGATACCCAGGCCGCACGGCACCAAAGAACAAGATTGAGAAGGGAGAGGAGGGAGAGTTGTCGATCTTTGCGACAGAGGTTAAGCTGTTGACACCGTGCCTGCACCAACTGCCAGATGAGTACTACGGATTCAAGGACCAGGAGCAGCGCCACCGCAAGAGATATCTCGATCTGATTATGAACGAGCCTACCCGCAATGTTTTCCTCACCCGCTCCAAGGTGGTCACATATATCCGCAAGTATCTGGATAACAAGGACTTCACCGAGGTCGAGACACCTATGCTTAACGCCATCGCTGGAGGCGCCACTGCTAAGCCCTTCACTACTCACCACAACGACTTGAACATGAACATGTTCATGCGTATCGCGCCCGAGCTCTACCTTAAGATGCTTGTCGTTGGCGGTCTCGACCGCGTCTACGAGATTGGCAAGCAGTTCCGTAACGAGGGCATCGATCTGACCCACAACCCCGAGTTCACGACCGCCGAGTTTTACATGGCCTACGCGGACGTCTACGACCTCATGAACATGACCGAGGAGCTAGTCTCCAGCCTTGTCAAGGAGCTGACCGGCGGCTACACCACCAAGTTCCACACCCAGCACGGCGAGGAGTACGAGGTCAACTGGGAGGCCCCATGGCGCCGCGTCGAGATGATCCCCGCCCTCGAGGAGGCCACCGGCGAGAAGTTCCCCCCCGGACCCGAGCTGCACACCGACGAGACCAACACCTTCCTCCGCGGAATCCTCAAGAAGATGAACATTGAGTGCTCGCCGCCGCTCACTAACGCGCGCATGCTCGACAAAATGGTCGGTGACTTCATCGAGGAGACATGCGTCAACCCCACTTTCATCACAGGTCACCCACAGATGATGTCCCCACTCGCCAAGTCTCACCGCGCCAACCCCGGACTCTGCGAGCGCTTCGAGGCATTCGTGTGTAAGAAGGAGATTGTGAATGCGTACACTGAGTTGAACGATCCGTTTGACCAGCGTCTGCGCTTCGAGGAGCAGGCGAGGCAGAAGGAGCAGGGTGATGATGAGGCACAGATGGTCGATGAGAACTTCTGTATGAGTCTCGAGTATGGTCTGCCTCCTACGGGTGGGTGGGGTATGGGTATTGATCGCCTGGTTATGTTCTTGACCGATCGTTACAGTATTAAGGAGGTATTGGCGTTTCCGTTTATGAAGGAGGAGCAGAAGCATCAGGTCAAGCTGGCTGCTGAGGTGGTGGGTATTGAGGCACAGCCTGAGGAGGGTATTGGTGAGTAATTCCCATCTGTGGTTTGAGAGATGGCGCTGACAAGTCTACAGCGCACAAGTAAATGCATGTTACCAGAGTGTGCGTCGTATACATCGGGATACAGCGTGTGGCCATTCAAAGAGGAGATATGTCTGCCAATTGTGCGCGAGCACGACGGCATGTATGCGAGAAATGTAGACAGGCCTTTTTAAGGAGAGGAAAAGTTTAAGTCTATTAGTCGAGTTGAGATCCCGCTACTGATAGTTCCTTGAGTGAAACGCCGCCGTGATGCTATCTGTTCCCAAATTTCCCATATATGAACACTATCGTCACACTATTTTATACTACAAAATTCACCCTTCACATATAACCTCAAGCTGTTGGTGTCCCCCTCGCCGCAGCAGGGACTCTCACTTTCGGAGCCCCCTGCGCAGCCTGTGCCATGCTGCTCTTCACCAGTCTCAAACTCCTCTTAGGGACCCACAGTCGGCTCCCGAGAACAAGAGTCATAGTAAGCAACCCCATGCTGCACGCCTGATGCGCAGACGCCAGAGGTAGCGGCACAAGGTACAGCAAAGTTGTGATACCGAGCGCCACCTGCGCCAAGCCGAAGTGGACGACACCCATCATACCCTTACGGGCATTCCTGGGGATCGCCGCCGCCACACGCGGGTTAAAGCGCGAGTACGCCCACAGCGCGATAATGGTGGTCAGAGTCGTAGTAGCGAGAATGCGGTGGTCAAGCTGCACAGTCGATGGGTTCTCGAGGATGTTGCGCCACCATATATCAGCCTTGTCCTCGCGGCGGGAGTAGAAGTCGCTGAAGAGCTCAGAGGCAGGCGGGGCGATACGTCCAGGGCCCATGGTCGGGAACTCGTTGTAGATGAGTCCTGCGTCAAGGCCGGCGACGAGGGCACCGGAGACTGCGGTGGTGAAGACGAGGAGGGCGATGACACCAACGGAGCGGCGGAAGACGCGGAGGGCTGGGCTGGAGCGCTCGAGGATCGAGGCGTGGCCGCGGGCCGGATCAGCGAGGAGGGCACGGTCGCGGAGAGTCGCCAGGCCACCCCAGAGCATGGTGGCGTAGCAGATGAAGGCCGTGCCGAGATGTGCGGCGAGGCGGTACTGCGAGACGCGGGGGTGGGAGCCGGGGGCGAAGAGGTCGTCTTTAAGACCGGACTTGACCATCCACCAGCCGATGAAGCCTTGGATGCCGATTATGGCGGAGATACCGGCGAGGCCTGCGGTGAGCGGGCGCGAAACGCGGCGACGAGCGACGAAGTAGATGGCGGGGAGGACGAAGGAGAGGCCGATCACGCGGCCCCAAAGGCGGTGCGTCCACTCCATGAAGTAGATGTATTTGAACTCGTCAAGTGTCATGGTGGGGTTGAGCAGCTTGAATTCGGGGGAGGCGCGGTACTTGTCGAACTCGGAGTCCCAGTCTGCGGCAGAGAGGGGAGGGAGCGTGCCAGTTACTGGGCGCCATTCTGTAATGCTTAGTCTGGAGGCGGTAGGTTAGCATGGGCATATTAATAGAGTATGTGAGATGCGTACCCTGATTCCGTGAGTCGTGTCAGCCCGCCAAAGACAACGATGCCGAACACACTGGCTGCGCTGCCGAGGAGCCAGAAAGCGACGCCCCGGGAGCTGGTCTCAGGGAAGAACGATTTCTTCACCGTTTCTTTCTGGGAATTGGCAATCGTTTGGGCTATAGAAGACAGCGGCGCGGTCTGGCCTCCTGGCACCGTAGCTGCATTTGTGCGTAGCGGCGCAGAGCTGTTATAGAAGCGCGTAGGCTGGAAGACCGAGAGCCCTTTGCTTGTCCGGAGCTTCGGGGTTTGGATGGAGCCGGATTTGGGGCTTTGGCGGCAGGTGAAGAGGTCCTTTCCTAACTTGGGCAGAGCCCGCCGCAGCGGGGGTAGTAGTGAAGCCATTGGCGTTGCTGATATCCCATGCAAGGTAGTCTTTCTGGCTTGATCAGAGGAAGGAAGTGGTTGACGGTTTTAAAAAGATAGGTCTGGGCATGTGGTTCGTGCACTTAAGGTTACCGCGGCGCTTGTACCCAGGTACCGAGCCACTTTACAAGGGCTCAGGGGACTTCGCCGCAGTGGGAAATTTAAGTGACGACGATCATGAACTGCAACTTCAATTCTGCCTGTTTGGTTATGATCCTCTATTAATACATAATCTCACATGCCCACCTTCTCGGCGCACAATACAATCAGTTCAACACTCTTCCGACCTGCGATACAATACCTCTTGCCAGAGAGTACCCGTTCCTGGACTACACCCCAAACCGACATCGAGAGAGGGCGTCGAAGCTCAGACGAGAGCGACAGTATGGCGCATTATAATCAGCCAGAGCTGGCTCCAAGCTCGTTGCCCCTAATAAACATATCGAGGACCCCATCTCCTCATATATCAACAGGCTGGACATCCAATGAAGGCTCTGATTCGGGAGAGGACGACCTGGGTGACCTGTCTGGCGGGGGAGGCTTCTTGTCGCAACGGCAACGACCCACCGGCTGGTCGGGCTTCTTGACACAGGGCGGCTTAGGCATATATTTATTTGCTACAACGAGGGGATGGAGTGTTTACGTGGGCTTGATGTGTTTATGGTTAATGGGGACGGCCATAGGGCTCATGGTGATCAACTGGCTGGTCCTGCTCAGTATGTACCTCTGTGTGATCTCGTCCTTGCAGTTGCAATAAACTAACCACTATGCTAGCCGGTGTATACAAATTCCCCTATCCGCTTACAACTACGTTTATCGAACTCGTCGGCTGCCACTTCTTCCTCTGGGCGTTCGCTGGCTTCACCAGACTCTTCAGTCGCTACCTTAGCAACGCCGGTCTGGCCGCGCTCGTGGCGCCCTCGTACGCCCTCACCAAGCCCCCTCCGACAACCTACACCCAGCGTACGCCCCGACGCCTCCCCCGATTTATCACCAAAATCTTCTCCAAGGCCGGCTCGGGAATCGCGGGCGGCGGTCCCTTCGAATTCGACCGCGCCGCGGCTCGTAAAACCATACTCCTCGCAATCGTCTACGTGCTAAAGATCCACTTAAGCACCATCTCCTACGCCCACTCCGAACTCCCCATGTACGTCCTCACGCGCATCGGCATAGTCCCCCTCACCGCCCTCGCCGACTCTCTCCTAAAAGGAACCCGGCACTCGATCCCCCTCCTCTCCGCCGCCCTCTCCGCAACCCTCAACCTGCTCGTCGGCTCCTGCCGCTCCAACGTCCGCGTAACCTGGGACAGCGTCCTCGCCGGCGTCATCTCCTCCTTCTGCGCCGCCCTCTTCCCCGTCCTCCTCTACTCAACCTACCAGAACCTGTCCGCGCCGTCTCCCGAGCGCGCCCGTGACCCCACGAGCTCTCGCACCACCTACACGCTCTTGCATCACGTCTCCCTGCTCTCCATCATCATCTCCCTCCCATTCGTCTTGATCTCAGGCGAAATACCGAATATCGCGCGCAACATCTACTTCCTCGACCGGCCTTGGCACTGGTTCATGATGTTGTGCGGCTCGCTAGGCACGTTCTGCGTTTTCACCTCGACGGTTTTGCTGGTGCTGGCGACGAGCCCGCTGACGACAAATTTCTTGACCATCCCGGCGTATGCGTTTCTCATCCCGGTGCTGTCCAAGTTTAGGATGCCGATGTATAGCTGGGTTGGCATCGCGCTGGCGTTTGCTAGCTCAGGGTGGTTTGTGTGGGTGAGGCGGCGGGAGAGTAGGAAGGTGAGAGCGTGATGGCTTTGGGGGGGTTGACGGTGGGCGAATAGGCGGATGGGGATATTAATAATATATAATGAGCATAATGCGGCGTTTATTGATGCGAACGAGGCTGCATAGACATATTTATATCGTTTACTACCATAATGAGCCATCATTGGAGTCTGAATTGTGACGTTATTAACAATATTGATATTCCCATCCAGATGAGCTATATAATATGTCATTCTTGAGATAAAATTTACATTTGATTTCAATACCCCACCCTCACCCCTCACTCGACCTCTTCTCCGCCCTCCTCTGCTCCCTCGCCAACCTCCTGTCCTTCGGACTCAACGCCCTCTTGATCTTCCTAGCCCCTCCCAAGAACATCCACGTCGCAAAGAACACCACCATAAAATTAAACCCATCATACACCCACATGAGTCCGAAATTCCTCCAGCGATGGCGATAAAACACATTAAACCCCCTCGCGAACTCATCCCCATCCGCAAACTGACAGAACTCGCACAAGCCCCCCGCACCAACCTGCACATAGCCACCCATCCGCGCCACAAAGTCATCAGTGTAAGACGCACAACTCATCCCAGGAGGCGGAGAGAAGCGCGCAAACTCGGACTCGTCGCAGACGACGGGGACCTTGTGGGTGACGACGCTGAGCTGGCCTTCGAGGAGATAGTGGAAGGGGGTTAGCCAGTACATCCAGCTCTGCCAGAATCTCGGTAGAGCCGGGTACGGGACGACGACGCCGCAGAAGGCGACGATGAAGAGGAAGAAGAAGGGGATGAGAAGGGATGCGAAGAGGGGGTTTGGTGACATGGCCGCGATGAACTGGCCAAAGCCCACGTAGAAGATTTCGAAAACGCAGACCATGATGAAGACGTAGCCGGCGGGGAAGCCGAGCGGGAGACCGACACCAAAGTACCAGCAGCAGAAGAAGATGCCGCCGCAGAAGAGGGAGTAGGGGATTTCGGGGAGGATGGCACCGAGGGTGAAGGCGGGCCAGGCGTACATTTTGGATTTGGATTCGCGGGATTTGAAGACATCGCGGAAGGAGATGTAGCGTGGTTGTAGTTGCTGGATTAGGGGTGGGGCGATGGTCAATACCATAAATATGGTAAAGAGGCGGGATTGCATGTCGATGCTTGAGTGGCCTAGTTTCCAGAAGGTGAAGGTATTGAAGAGGCCTATACGTTGTGGTGTTAGCTGAAGATAAGGCATAGGGCTGAGGCATGTTCATGTATACCTGTAACTATATGCAGAATCAACTTCCCAAAAAAGTATTGGGGTGTTCGCCAGTACGCAATGAAGCATCTCTTAATCACAGCCAAAATCTGTGTGTTATATGGCATAGCATACTCCCTGTCATCCCTTCTGGCCCCTCCCTCTCCTGCCGTGGCATGCCGACGGTCTTTGACCAGCCTCTGTATCTCATCTTGTCTGTCCTTGGCGTCTTTCGATTTCTCCCAAATATCTCCCCAATCAGGGCCTTCGTAGTTGGGGTCACCTGAACCGATTACCTCCAGCATGTATTCTGCTGGGTTTTCATCCTTGGGGCACTCTCTGGCGCCATTCCTTTCAAAGTATTCAATCATATCTTTGCTATCTTTTCCCAGCGTGCCGTGGAAGACAACTCGGCCTCCAGACTTGAGAAGGAGAAGCTCATCGAATTCCTCAAAGAGGACTGCAGATGGTTGATGGATGGTACAGAGGATTGCCTGTCCCGCATCAGCCAACTTCCGCAGAAACCTCACAATGTTAAAGGCCGCCTGGCTATCCAGTCCAGACGTCGGTTCATCCAAGAATAGCAGCAATTCCGGCTTCGCGGCAAGCTCAACGCCAAGCGTAACTTTCTTCCGCTGCTCTGAGTTAAGCCCATAGCCAATCTCCCCAATTATAGCTTCGGCTAGATCGTGCATTTCAAGCAGATCTATAATCTTCTCGACGTATTCGTACTTGTCCGCCTTCGAAACCTCCTTTGGCTGGCGTAACAGAGCCGAGAACCGGAATGCCTCACGCACAGTTGCCGTAGGTTCATGGATATCCATTTGCTCGGCAAACCCGGTGGAGCGCTGGAACGATCTGGGTAACGGTCCCCCATCTACTAGAAAATCGCCAGTAACGACTCCGGTGTCCGCTCTCTGAGCGAGGGTGTTGAGCAAAGTCGTCTTTCCTGCACCACTGGCACCCATCAACGCTGTTAGCTCGCCGGGCCTTACATAACCGTTAACGCCTTGGAGCAGCCTCCTCTCCCCATTCTCGTAAGGGATTGTGAAGTTGACGTTCTGGAAGGTAAATACGGTTTCGTTCTTCGCTATTCCTTCCCTCACGTCGCCACCATAATCTTGTGGTCTCTCTTCCGGCGTGTCATTCGAACTCTCCCTTGCAGCCTCACTTCCGTTGCTATTAACAGATTTCTCCTTTATAGCCTTTTCAACGGCTTTTGGGGCCCCACCACGCTTGAAAATTGTGACTGCACCACCACCAGCGTTGGGTTTTTGGTGCTCCATTCCCAGAGCAGTGAGGGCGACGAAAAATAGCCAGAAGCCAATAATGATTCCGATATTTCGCCAAAGATGTGATCTGGTATAGTCGAATCCCGTCATGATATAATTTTCCCCGTAAACGGTGGTCCTCCCCGGTTCTGACCCTTGGAGCGCACACGACTGAAACTGAGGCTGCGCGTCGGGGCCGGTTGGAACTAGCACTGGCGGGACACACTGAATGTCAAGGTTATAAAACTCGTTGGCCATGAGTGCCTCAAAGCCATATTGAACCGGGTTGATCCACCGGATCCACGACAGCCAGGGCCGCATCTTTTTCGGGGGAATAAGATACCCCGTGTATGTGACAAAGGCTTGAATCGAAACTCCCGTGAACCGAGTTGCAATGTCCAGAGAAGCAGCCCAGGCTCCAATGGCACGAAAGAAGGAGTACATAGCCAGAGTCAGAGCCCAAAGAACTAGCAATGAAATAAAAAATTGGCTTGCTGTCCGCTGGAGATTGGACATGAAATAAACCACCACATCGAATATAGTGACCTGTATAAGAACTAATGGCAAATCAATAACAACCTGAGCTATGGCATAAGCTGCAGGGCGATAGAACGAAAAGGCCTTATGCTTCATCATGATAGGACGGTTTAGAAAGGCCGACGTCAATTCCGCCAAAGCAAGGAGAGCATTGAATAGCAGCATAAAGAACATCACGCCTCCCCTCTCAAATACACCCCCTGTCGTTGGTGGCATGTTGTAGAATAGTGAGCCAACAATAAGGGCTTGGAATAAGATCCCGCCCCATTTCCCAACCAACGTCTCTCGATCACCCAGCATGACGAAGAAATGCTCGTTCGTGCAGGCTAAAACTTGTAGGTAGAATGGGAGTGTATAGTTCTTTTTCTCGGTTTTCTTCGTCATCGCCTCTGCTCTAGTGCAGACCTGCTGCTCGATAAGACTTTGGTACCCGTCCAGCTCGCGCCAATTCGCCTTCTCGATCTCACTCCCGCGAAAAGCAGCCTCGAACTGTTCGGGTGTTCTTGGTATTCTGTCATGCCAGCCCTCTTTCACCCGTCTTTCGTGCTTGTCGGTGACGGAGGTGAGGAAATCGGCCGTTGTCCACCTTTCGGGGCGCTCAAAGCCGAGATTCTCAAAGTATTCGACTGCGGTGTCTGCGGGGCCATAATAGCAGCATCGGCCTTCGTCGATTAACAATACTTTGTCAAAGGCTTTGTATAAACTTTCCCCTGCCTGGTACAAGGCCACGGCCGTCGAGATCTTGGCCATTGAAGTCAACGTTCGGATGCTGTTCACATATTCCAGTGCTGTTGAGGAGTCGAGACCTCTTGTAGAATTGTCCCACATCTGCGTCGAAGCCTTCGTTATCATAGCTTCGGCAATGCTAACACGCTTCCTCTCCCCCCCAGAGACTCCACGTACTTGCTCGCCACCGACGAAGGTATGCAGTGTATGTTCGATCCAAAACAGTTGTGTAAGTGCCTTTAAGAACACTTTGATGTATTGGTCGCGGCTCTCGCCTTCCATTCTTGACTCCTTTCCTGGTGTCCTTGTCTTCAGCGCAAACTCCAGAGTTCTCTTGACGCTTAATGTCGCATAATGGAGGTCGTCTTCGGGGTTGTATAGCACCTCTCCTCTGAACTCCTTGGCCATAGTTGCTGCCGACTCTCCTCCATAGCACACGTCCCCCTCGACGCTCTTGAACCCAGCTCTTTGATTTCCGAGCACCTTCAAAAAGGTGGAGCAGCCGCTACCAGGGCGGCCAAGTACGAGGATCATCTCTCCCGGCTTTATGACACCGCTGAAATCATTAATAAGTGTCCGTATCGGCGGTCCCCCGTGGTGATTCTTGGTCCCGCTGAAAACAGCTCCAACCTTTCGTGGTAACGCCATAAAGATATCACCAACGGTAGGTTGTATCTTCGCCCCAAGTCCTACGCCTTTGACCGTCAAGTGCCTGAATACCACTCCGACATGCCTCGTCTTCTCTTCTTCGGAATGTTCTTGCCGTCCATGACCAAACATGCGGCTCATCAAACGCTCGATATTTTGATCGGCCATATTGAGCACATCGGGTGATCTAGTGGTTTAACATTCTATAATTCTGAAGATAGTTGCTATATTGCACGCGTGCCACTCCAACTAGCAAGAGCCCTCATCACAGTTGTAATGATGATCATAAGCTGCAATTCCCATATCAACAGCTTTGAATTGAAGGCCATTGTCAGATTATAGCTTTCCGAATAGTTATAAAGTATGGTTCGCCCGAAGCCTCGGGGGTACCTCTCACCCCATACAAAAATGTTCGAGGCAGAAGTATTATCATTATGAGACTGATGGTAAGATTGGACTAAACCTCGCGCTAAAAGGGTGGGCACTTGTTATTTACACGTGGATTCGTGTAAACATGAAGTACTCGTCACCGTCAGTTTATAAGTAGCCCCTATTTTTGGAGTTTATACATTACATCATGCACGTGATGCAAGCGACGATTTCGTTATTCACCGCACATAGGGAGGTTCCGGTTCAATCCCGAATTAGGCCCACGTTTTTTTGTTTTGGCTATTCTCACAATCTCGACTACGACGACTACGAAGTTATTTTCTGAGGTTGAGCATCAGACTTCGCTTCGCTGGTCCAGGAAAAAGGATCGAACGGGTCACACAAAATTTCATCCCGGCTCACTCGGGACGGAACCGAGAATTATGGGGCGATAACACACGGACCACAAAATTGTCGGCTCCTAAAAAGTTTGTGAACCGGCGCTAAGACCGAATATTGGATGGTTATTGGGCCGATCAATGTCTACTCGTCAGACTGACGAAAAGTCTGGACCAGCTATATTAAAGAATTTGATCACGAAGGCACTGTTGCCACAATAAAGGGAAAATACGGCACTGTTTCTATATGCAGAGATTTCGGAAAGTATATGTTCATTTATATTTTCTAAATGTTGTAGGTTGTCTTTGGCCACACTTTGCTTTGGACCAGTTGCGAAGTCAAAGGCGGCTCTTTGAAATCTACATAAGCTTCATGAGGCTGAAGGCGCGCAGTAGCCTTGCCGCCGGAACGCCAGCTTCTATTGGGCAATAGAGCGCCGGGAGCATTCGGCAATGTCAGAAAGTGACTTCCAGTTGCCACTCCCGTTCTTCGGTGGCGCTAGAGCTCTCGAGGGCCCATAAATATGCTTCCTTCTTCGTCACTATACCGGTTTCAGAGGCTTTAAAGGGATAACCAGCTGTGGCCATGTCTGCCGTCTTACCGGTGTCTTCGCCAATCTTCGTTGGATATTGCTCATGTCCACTCATTTCCGCCAATGAGGCATCTTAACGACCCGGAGGCGAGTGCGGTTCAGGTCCGAAGTGAGAGGTACTGTAGAATTCCATACTGTTATGATATTTTCTCTGCTTGGGGTATATAAGCTTCCACACAACCCACCTGTTTGAAATGTTTTTTCATTATCTATTACAGCATATAATTGTATCTTAATTCCTTCGCTCCTATTCGCAGCTCCTACACTCTCAGGCAGCATGGCGGCAGAAGGTATTGTGATGCCTGGGCAACCTCAGCCTACCACTTATGAACCTATCGAGGTGCAGCGCACCAACACACGACAGTCAAGACTCAGCAGGACTGCAACCCGCGAGTCGAAAAAGGCGGTTAGAGATCCGAATTTCGATATCAATTTGCCATATCGAACATTGAGCCGAAATGCAAACCTCCGCGAGTATACCCACGAGGAAGTGGATGGGGCAACAGAGACTGGGGTGTCCGCTGATGGCGTCCCATATACTGTCGTTGCCTTCACACCAGACGACAAGGACAACCCAAAGAATTGGTCCAAAGCGATGAAGTGGTGGTGCACCATGTGTGTGTCTTTGACCTGCTTCGTTGTAGCCTTCTGTTCCAGCGTTATCACGGCTGATGTCAAGGGAGTCATGGAAGAATTCAATGTTTCCGAGACGGTCGCTCTCCTGTCGATTACCGTCTTTGTTATTGGTTTTGGAATTGGACCTATGGCTTTCGCGCCACTCTCGGAAATCTATGGCCGCCGTGTCATCTACGCCTCGACTCTCTTCGTCGCCGTGATCTTCATTATTCCATGCGCCGTCTCGAAGAATATAGCAACACTCATTGTCTTCAGAGCCCTCGGCGGTATCGCCTTCTCTGCTCCCATGACCCTTGTCGGTGGCACTCTGGCCGACTGCTGGAAGAACGAGGAGCGCGGTGTACCTATGGCTGCCTTCTCAGCTGCTCCATTTATTGGTCCCGCAATTGGTCCGCTCGTTGGAGGATACTTGTCTGACGCCAAGGGATGGCGCTGGCTATATTGGATCCAGCTGATCCTCGCTGGTGTTATCTGGGTTCTAATCACCTTCACTGTTCCCGAGACATACGCGCCAACCATCCTTAAGCGCCGTGCTGAGAAACTCTCCAAATCTACTGGGAAGAGGTTTGTCACTGAGCAAGATCTTGATCTGCTCCCGTTCACCGACCGCCTCTTGAACTTCCTCATTCGACCATTCCAGCTTCTGTTCGGCGAGCTCATCGTCCTGCTCATCTCCATCTACATGTCCGTTCTCTACGGCCTCCTCTACATGTTCTTCATCGCCTACCCAATCGTCTACGAACAAGGCAAGGGGTGGTCTTCCGGCAAGACTGGTCTAATGTTCATCCCTCTCGCCGTCGGCGTCATCGCCTCATCCTGCTGCGCCCCATTGGTCAACAAGCACTACATGACCCTGGTACGAAAGCACAACGGAAAGCCCCCTGCCGAGGCCCGCCTAATTCCCATGATGATCTCGTGCTGGTTCGTCCCAATCGGCCTCTTCATCTTCGCCTGGACATCCTACCCACGAATCTCCTGGGCCGGCCCTGCCTTTGCCGGCCTCCCCGTCGGCTTCGGCTTCATCTTCCTCTACAACTCTGCCAACAACTACATCGTCGACTCGTACCAGCACCAGGCCGCCTCAGCGCTCGCCGCAAAGACGTGTATCCGCTCCTTCTGGGGTGCTGCAACGGTGCTCTTCACCAACCAGATGTATGCCCGTCTCGGGTATCAGTGGGCCAGCTCGCTGCTCGCGTTCTTGGCGCTGGCGTGCTGTGGCATCCCGTTCCTGTTTTACTATTACGGAGCCAGCATTAGGGCGAGGAGCAAGTACGCGTATTCTGGGGACGATGAGGAGACTCTGGAGACGAAGGTTGAGAATTGAATGGAGGGGAAGTTGGCAAGGAGAGTAATGTAGGCTTTAGTCGGGTTGTTTGGTGGAAGATGCCGCTCTGAGTGATTAGGGGGCATTATCTTTCTTATAGTTGCTGTGAGCAAAGGCTTTTCTGTCAGCCTTTCAGACTTTTAGCGGCACGATGGGAGTACGAGGGGGAGCGTCTCATTGTATTTTATTGTATATACCTTTTATCTAGCGCGGTACCCAAGATACCTAATACAGTTTTCCTATATAAACAAATAAATTTCCACAACTTCACTTGCACTCTCACAACAACAAATTCACAACACAGCAGATCGGCGTACCACCGACAAATACCAACGTACACCTACCTACCTACCCACATCATTAATGGCTGGTAGGTAGGTGTATATCCATTCCATCATCCTCTCGACCTTATTTTCTGTGTCCTTGCAATGCCTTCAACTTAAGCTCCAAATGGCTCACCCCCGACATTCAGTCTTCAGACAAGCTTCTGGCAGTCACCGCCTCTGCCAACCCACCTTGACAAGTTTTCGCAGTCCATACTTCTGACGTTTTATCTCTTATTGGCAACCCTCGCAGGTCACCTCTGCCTCGACTCACAGTTTGGCGCTGTTCCAGCTGTTTAAATCAAACTCAAACTTTCGAAATTCACTCCTCCTCTTGAAGACAAGCTTCTGGTAGTCACTACCTCTGCCACCCCACACACACCACCATCAGTGCGTCGAGCTGTTGGCAACATCCACTGCCAGCTGTTTACGCAACTTGTTTTTCTGTTGGTCTCGGTCAATTCTCTTTTTCCGCCATGCCATAATATTCTTCTTCGCCGGACAACTCCTGGCAGTTCGCCTCTGGCCACCTCGCGACAAGTTCCTGGCAGGTTCTCACCTCTGCCACTCGACACTCTACAGGCGCTCTATTGTGTCGGAGTTTGATCAGCTCTCATAGTCTACCAACCTTGTCTAGCACTCTGACCTGCCGGTTCAGAACTTAAAACCAAGATCTAGGCAATCCAACTTGACCCAACACCGTCTACTCTGGCCTGCCGGTTCAGATATCAAAATTTTCGAACTTCCGCATCCCACTCTTCTTTTTCAGACAAGTCCAACCACGCCACTTCTGCTACCTATCGCTGCAGGCACCGCTTTCTGCCGGTTTCAATCAATTCTCACTTTACGCCATGCCATCCCATTCTTTTTCGCCGGACAATTCCTAGCAAGTTGCCTCTGCCACCCTATCCACCACCTCGGGCGTTGCTCCCAGAGGTTTAAATCGACATCCAGCTTGTACTACTAGGGATTTTTGTCCATCCTCTGGCTACTGGGCCCGATCTAAAACTCATATTCTTCAATTACTGGCACGCCACCTCTGCCACGTCCATGTCTCTGCCGGGGCTGTTTCCTACCTGTTTCGATCAACTCTCGCTTCCACGATGCCATGCGATTTTTCGCCTGACAATTCCTGGCAGCTTAACTCTGCCCACGCAATTGGCATTGCTGGTATCAGCTTCCGTCAAAAGTTGCTTCTGTCAGCACGCGTATAGTGTGACATTGCCATCAACTTAGTAAGTTGGCATCTGAACTTACTCCTCCAACTTTAAAGTCTTCGATCTATCATTCTAACACTCTGAAAGCATTGAACTCGTCGTGCCTCCGCACTCGGATTCGTTTTTGACATTTTGACAACCGCTGCACTTACAACTTCGCATGCATGTTGTCAATCCGAGTGTGCTTCTGTTGACACTCACTGCTCAATCTCTCGATATACAACACCCGGATCCAGTATTGACATCTTGACAACTGCTGCTTCTCACTGCATGTTGTCAATCTGGGTATGGTTATACACAGCCTTTGACTGCTTGATCTCTTGATATACAAAACTCAGATCCGCCCTTGGAATTTCCCAACTTCAGCTACTATAACCTCACTCAAACGTTGTTTTCGACCCAATTCCTTTTCTTACAGCCTCGACTGCTCGATCGCCCTATTTACACACTCAGAACCGTCGTTTACATTTCCGAACTTCACTCACTAAAACCTCACTTTAAGGGTTCGTTCTGAAGCTTCTATGACTTCTGACTGCTAGATCGCTCTCAAGATACGATCTGTCATTGCACTTATAAACTTCAGTACAAGCTTACTCGGCCCCTTTCAGGCTCGAGGTTCTCAATCTCATACTCTTACAGCCCCTGATTGCTCGATCTCTCAACTGAAATCCCTCAGATCCTTCACTGGCTTTCCGAACTCGTCATCCTCTCTCGACTTTTTAAACTCCATCCTAAACCTTCAGATCTTTATCTCTACAGCCTCCGCCTGCTCGATCTCTTAAAAAATAATTTCAGATCCTCTCTTTGGCTTTTCAATTACTTCATTTACGACAACATCAACGCACGCTTATCAATCCAAAGCCTTTGATATCACACACTTTGCAGTCAATCGCACATCACCAACAGCAAAGAATTTCACGTCCTGAGAAGCTCAGTATACAACACTCAAATTCTTTCGGGAGTCCCCAACCGCTTCTACAACTCATATTCGCCGTTTCGATCCTGTGCCTTTTTGATCTCGAAGTCTTCAATCTCTCGCTGTTGTCGTCTTGCAGTTCACGATCCTAGCTTGCTCTTCAAGGTAATACTAATTATTACTTCAATATATTATTATATTGTATGTGCTAATTATTGCACAGTTCAATATTTCTATTTCGAAAGGCTTTCAGACCTGCTCTCTGCCAATCGCCCCATATCCAAGATGTCTACTCCTTCAAGCACACAAAACCAGCCGGGCGAACCCGCCTCCCAAACACTA
Source organism: Pseudogymnoascus sp. VKM F-4281 (FW-2241) (assembly GCA_000750745.1). Lineage (NCBI taxonomy): Eukaryota > Fungi > Ascomycota > Leotiomycetes > Thelebolales > Thelebolaceae > Pseudogymnoascus > Pseudogymnoascus sp. VKM F-4281 (FW-2241). The sequence continues at coordinate 19,900 of JPJV01001912.1, forward strand.
GACCCTCCAAAAGTCGAAAGAGGCGGCCTCCGATGTGCTGTCAAATCCACGGACTACCAGAACTTCGACCGGCTTGCAGACATCCTCGGACTCAGCAACAAGGCAATCGGAATCAAAAGCAATACAGTCGTCAAAGCATGGATGGCGAGCGATTCCTTCAAACCCGCATACGACGAACTCGTCCGTGACTGGATCGTTCCACTATGGGACAAAGCTGGGGACAGCCTGCAGCGCAAGCCAGCACCACCACTGAAGCGAATCGTCGGTGCAATCTCCAAGAACCCCGAGCGCTATACCTCACCAACGGGCGTCGTTGACAAAACCGCCTTTGCGGCGCTCGACCATTACGCGCTGTGTCTTGTACGTTTACGGGCCGCGAACGAGTTCAATGCCAATGGTCTGTTCCGGGGAAAGACGTGTGAGCAGAAGCAGAAGGATCAGAGGCTGTGGCAGGCAATGATGCGGGGCGGAACTGAGGCGTGGAGGCGTCGCAAGAGGGGCGATAATTTGACTGAGGATGAGGAAATGGATGATTAGGCTCTGGGGGACGTCGACCTGACGCATGGAAATCGCTGGATTGAATCTAGGCGGGGAATTCTATACGAAGATTACTGAAGGAAGCAATGCACATGGATTTAACAGTCAATTGATGGGAAAATTACGAGTTATGAGAACAAGAGCGACACTGTTCTCTGGGCGTTAAGAGGTGCCTTTATTCTTCATTAAACGTAGTTTCTCAGATACCTTTCTGTCTCTACAATACAAGAATTCCATAAACACAAAGATCCCGTCCTAATGATGCCATTATTTAAAAACATTAATAATACGAGACTTACATGTCGTACAAATAACATTACCATTTCCAAACGTATTAGGTAGTCACTATAAGTTTGTTTGTGAAAACCGCAGTTAATAATGACATCCGATCTTCTCACAGCAACTATGCCATTTATCCGAACCTCCAAACTTCGCTGGCACCCTCCACCTACATACAGCCAACCACTCTTTGAATTTTTCTGGTTCCATTGTAATGCCATTCCTAACGCTATTTTTTTTTGGGGC
>JPJV01001913.1:0-13659 GCA_000750745.1 Pseudogymnoascus sp. VKM F-4281 (FW-2241)
GGTTCATTCGCAGCAGTCCCCTCCTGCTGGGCCACTGCGGCCTGTGGTACTAACAACGACTGGTGAGTTCCTGCTCCTCCCGGTTGGTGCAGCGTGCCGGCGTGCAGCAACTGGGCCTGGAGACCACCAACTGCTGAATACAGCATGGCGATCTGTGCCTCCAGACCCTGACGCTCCGCCAGATGACCACCCGCAAGAACGCGCAGGTAGTCGAGATGGCGAGCATGCTGACGCTCGGTCTCCGCCGCGAGCCGCTCCGCTTCTCCCGTCGCGCGGTCCAGCTGCACCTGGAAATCCACCCGCTGCGCCGTCAGCGCTCGCTGATGCTCAGTCGCCTCCGCGACGTAAACATCCAACTCGGCCAACGCGCGGGCGAGATTCTCCTCTGCAGCTGACGCGCGCGCCTCAGCTGCCGCGCGCGAGCTCTCCGCGCCCTGTAAGGCGGCTTCGAGCTCCTGGATGCGCTGCTGCTGCTGGGCGGCGACGGGGGGCTCGGCTGTGCCGGCAGGGACAATCTCGGGCGCACTACCAGATGACAGGTGCCAGGTGGTTGTGCGGGGGAAGCCCGCAAACGAAACATTGCGGCCCCTTCTGAGAGACTGTCCCGCGGCGACGGCGCGGAGCCCGACGGAATCCCCACCAGACGCCTCGAGATGCTCGGTGGAGGACGCCTCTTCGATCGAGGACGTCTCTCTCACCACGAACAACGGCGTCTGGGGGAGCGGCTTGTTAAGGGTATCGGCCGTGAAGGAGGGTGACCGGAGATTCGGAATCGAGAACGCGCGCGCCAGCGACGATCTGCGCGCAGGCCAGCGTCGTGACCCCAAGGAGCCAGTTCCGCCAACCTGCGCAGTCGAGGGGCGGTGGGCACTGGCCGAACTGCCAGGCCGAGGCGTGAAGCGGTCCGCGAGGGACGCAAACACCCTCGGTCGCCCACCGACGCCCAGACCAGTCGCGGTGCTCTGGTTCGCGTCTCTGTCTACAATCTCCGGTCGCGGGACGGCGACTGCGGTTGCCGCGGGGGGAGGCGCCGCTGCCTTCCTTGCGGATGGCTTGAGCGCGCCTTTGAGACCCCGGGCGAAATCGCGCAGTCCGCCCGCTACCCTCCGGCGCGTCGACTTGGGTGGCGAGATGCCGGCGTCGTATACGAAGCCCTCGTCGAGATCGAGGGTTCGGTGTGCGCCAGCACCAAGCGGAACCGCTGTCGACGGCGCCTCGGCCGACGATGGTGGTTGGGGTGGGGGGGGAGAGGTGCCCTCGTCGTCATCATCACGTGACCCGCTATCGTTCAGCAGGGTCGAGGAGTCTGAGACGACTGGGCTGGGAGGCGCCTCGATGGCGACCTCGTCCCTCTCGCTTACAACAGGTGAAGCAGAAGTGCCCATCAGCAGCTTCTCTTCGGCGACCTGCGCTGCCACCTCCGCGGCAGTCGCCCTGCGCTTGCCCTTGTCTCTGGGGGGACCAGAGTCCATCTTGCCGACGGAGGGGCTCTCATACACCCATCTGGGTGAATGACTCCCCCCATCGCTCAGAGACGACGAGGACGCACGCGAGGCAACCGCGTTGCGGACCACCATCTTACCCTTACGCCCCCCTTCCTCAACTTCGTCTCCGGACGACTCTTCGGCTCGGTCAGAGCCAGAGTTCACCCCCTCGAAATACGAGGACGGGTTCCTCCTCTGGATGCCCTCGAAGACGGGCGCCAACATGATAGAAGGCGACCTGAAGATGCCGCCCAGATCGGAACCAGACACTCCACCGATGACAGGTCGCTGGTCCGCGGCTCGGTCTGTGCCGAAGCCGGTGGTCCTACTGTACAACGATGGTGACGGTGTCTGCGTGGCCTTGCGGCGAGGAAGGGGGGTATGCTCGGGAGGAGCAAAAAACTCACCTACGACAACACCTCGTCCTCTCGGGCGAGGACTCCCCGTGGATATCTCCGCGGGATGATAGAAGCCGCGAGTGGCGTTTCTCGCCGAGCGGCGCGCGCTACGACCCACGAAACCGGGTCGTGCGGCTGCTGTCGCGCTCCGAGAAAACGACGCCACATCACTATCGTCGAACGGATCGCCGAGGTGGACAGAGGGGCGGCGAGCACTGTGCTGCTCGCGACCTGTCTCGGCTGGGGGAGCGAGCGACTCAGCAGGCTGCTGATCCACGTGGCGCCTCCAGGCCTCGATCAGGCCCTCCTCCATCACACCCCATTGGACCAAGCCTGGGCAGGCGAGAGGGGCAGGCAGCGGGCTTTGCGAAGGACCAGCTTGGCCCTCCGCGCGCTCACGCTCCTCCTCCTGACGCACCTGCTCATTGAAAGCGCAGGCTTGGTCGTACAGATCCTCAGGCATGCCGAAGGGGATATGGGGGTTCTGTCCCGAGGGACCTTCACCGCCCATGTTGACGCCCCGTCCAGCACCATGCGACGCTCCTTGGGCCTCCTCGGCGCGGCGCCTAGCTCTCTTGGAGATGGCGGCGCGCTCGCGTGCGATCTCAGCCGCTGTCGGACTGGTCGGGAACACGAGCTCACCCCTCTCGTTGTAGCTAGGGGCCCTGCGCCGATTCAGCACATCCCACAGTTCATCCTCCGCCTGCTGCCACAGCTCGCCATCGAGGGCCCCCGTACCGTAGTACGTGGACTCGGAGGCCGCGCCCGGAGATTCGACACGAGGTTGTCGGTGTCTGTTGACATGCCGACGAAGTTCCTCGGCCTCGCGGGCAGCGACGGCGACCTCCTCCTCTTCTGCGCGAGCGAGCTCAGAAAACGCCGCGGCATTAGCCATGAGTTGGCTTTGCTCGGCCTCGAACTCTGCCCGAGTCAGACCACGGGGCAGCTCGAGATGGCCGTGCTGGTTGATGCCCGGCATCGGCATTCTGAGACTCGCTGCGGCGACGGCGGCGGCAGCAGCTTCCTCCTCCACTTCCTCCTGTTCTTGGCGCACGTCCTCGTTGAACGCGCACAAGGCGTCGTACATCTCCCGCGTCATTCCTTCGGGGGTGCTGGGGCTCGGATGCTCGGTATGAGCACCCTGGCTCTCCACGCGGGTGGCCCCAAGGTACGGTGCATGACCGGGAGAATCGATGTACGAGCCGATTGCGGCTCTCGGACTGCTAATATGGGCCTGGTGATCCATGGCGCCAGACCCGCCAGCTGGAATGCTGACGAGAGTGGCCCGATGGGAGGGTCCAGGCACCACATTTCCGTAAGCAGAGGCCTGCTCGATGGCCGAGGCTTGGGAGTTGCCGCGGGTTCTGCGAGGGAAGGCAGACCCGACGGCGGCGGCAGAGACGATTGGAGCCCTTTGCCCGGCAACCACGATTGGCTGCCGACGGGCGGCACCGGCATTGAAGGGCGCGGTGCCCAGCTCCGGTCTCTGCCTCTGTCTCTCCCATTCCTGGCGGTGCAGCTCCTCGCGCCGGAGCCACGCATCCTCCATCTCCCTACGCTGATCGTAGGAGGGGATCACCTGATGAACAGGTGTGACTGGGCGGCGCTCGATATTTCTATCGAGGCCTGTTGAGACGCCAGTCCGGATGGTGGCGCGGCGGCGGCGGCGAGGGCTCACGAAGCCTTCGAGTAGTTGTGGAGGGGCCGTTGGACGGTCCACTCGGTCCGGTTCTGCGCGAACGGGCCTGATGAGGCCTTCAAAGAAGGCCGACGGCATCGGCGCAATGACGTTCTGAACGCGGACAGCCGCGCTGCCCTGGCCCTGACGGGCCACCTTGGAAACTGGTGGCCGGGGCGGAGCAGCGGCGACTTCCTCGCTCGCGGGATCTGGTCTGGCGACCCCCTTTTGAATAGGGGGCAAAGGTGCGCCGGTCGCCATGATCGAAGGCGGATTTAACACCGACCTCCGAACAGCGGGCGACGCTGATACAACGCCCTCACCAGAACCCTCGGTGATGGGCTGGTCTGAAGCAAAGGCTCCAGGTGCGGCTTGAGCTGGCGCCAATTCGCCGGGCTCATTGTCGGCCGACCCGAATCCAAGGCCCAGACCGAACACGCGAGGGTTTGTCGGGACAGATCCCAGCAAGCTCGGACGAGAAGGGCCATCGGTGGCCACGGTGGTGGATTGCACATCGTGCGACTTGACGCGACGATGGCTGGGGGCAGTGGTGGTGTTGTCCTTCGAAGACATTGTGCCGTCACAGATGTCTTCGGATCTGGTGATGGTCAGCAAGAATTCGGAAATCGGAATTCGAATCCGATGAGAAGCGGAATCTCAAGGAAGCACGGGGAGTCTCGGTCTTCTCGGTGTTTGGAAGCCAGTGGGGGCGTGGGTGAGAGGCTGAGAAAGAGGAGCGAGGGGTGGGGGGGTGTGAACTTACAAATTTGTCGTTGTTGAACGCTGACCTCTTTGGTCAACTGAACGGATCTTGGATCTGGAGATCAGTCAGTAAGAAGCCGTTTTCGGCTTGTGGCGGTGGTGAACTTACCCGGAATCTTCTCCTTTCGAATGGTCCCTTGGTTCGAGGGACGCACGGCACGGATGCTCTTTTCCTTCGGAGCTGTAGGAAGAAAGGAGGTAAGTAAAGAACTGAGAAGTGAAGAACTGATACTGATATTGCTAGGAAGACTCACTGAGATATGGTGATGGTGGTGATGGTGTTGATGGTGTTGATGGTGTTGGTGGTGGTTTTTTGGTCGCTGTTGTTGGTGGAAAAAGTGAGAAGGAGGAATAAGAGGAATATTGAGGGGTTTCGTGTGTGTCGCCGAGAGAAACAACAAACGTTCGAGTTGTGCCTGTTGCCGCGGCGAATAGCGGCGGAGACAGAAATCGAACTTCACGGTCACTTCTACAAGATTTCAATTGGATTCTATTCATTATAATTACAGTTTCAAACATCTATTTACAAATTTGATCTTGCCGCTGCTCGCCGATGCTCACCGAACATGAAGTTATTCCGACATGAACCCCCGAATGCCCATTCACGTGATTGAGTCAAGCCGTTGCTGAGACGCCGAATAGCGGCAAAACGTGGGAGAATACACAGGTTAGGGTATGCCGCCCTAGCCCTCAGTTAATAACCCCCTTTAAGCGTCGGTGAGACGTTTCCGCTACCCATCCCAGCTACGGCATCCCTGATATGAGCGGGCCGAGCTGGATATACTATTTCCGCTCTCCAGCGGGCCGGGGTAGAGATACTATTTCCGCTTTTCAGCTGGCGGCAATTAAATCCATGAGCCGCCAGCATTATGTGCCGCGGATGCAACATAACTTTGTAGAGACCGAGAACCTTCCGTGCCCGTGAGACCTGCCGCTGCCCAACCCGTCCGCTAGTATCTCAGATATCAACAGCAACCCTGGAGATACCGGCTCCGCTTTCCGCCGGCCTGAAACTTCACCCACAGTTTGATTGCTTTATTCGCCGTGGCTTTGGTTTGGTCTTTCTGTCACTGGGGCGGCACGGATACAAATGATTGTTGTATCTTAACCTCGTTGTCGTGGGTGCCTTTGTCCGCCATTCAGTCCTTCGGTCCCAACTTATCTTCCATCTGAACTCGGCTTTGTTCCAAATTCCCATTATAAACACAAAGAATTACATAAAAACAAGTCATATAGGTCAAGATATTCACATCTGCATTCATAGCAACGGAGACGCAGAATGCCAACAACGTTGTTCAATACCACTTCATATTGTGGGCCGAGCCAGCTTTTGCCTATATACAATAATTCAAAAGGTCGTTTTCTATATATACCAGTGGCGTAACCTGCGAAAAAACTAGTTCTCACTAATGCTCACTTATGCTCACAGATCTTTTTCTGGAGATGATGCACCCCATAATGTCCAAACAACGCCAACGCCAACGCCATAATGCCGTGACTCGATTCATTTCGCTGCGCTATGATTTAAGCAGGAGTAACTTCTGACAACTGCCTCTAGTATATACCCTGTGTCCGATATTGGTATGTGTCATATCTGTCAAAAGGTCAGTATATTATATGTGGAAGTGGAGAGTGTGGTCGTACAATCGTGTATAATAGCTTCCCAATGACTTCGCAACCAAGTCCGTCTCAACAAACTTCTCCGCCTCATCGGCACTCAACTGGAGCTGGAACCTTTGGCGTAGCATATTCGTGGCCTGGAGTACACCGTATTGAAAGCATGGCATCTTGGATCCGTGACCCATGAGGCTGACAAGGTCGATGATGTTATCCGCTGAGCGTCGTAGAGCTGCATTTGATCAGTACTAAACCTTACAATAACTGGAGTAATCATACCTTGGAAAGCTTGCTTGCACAATACCTTATAATCCTGGAATTCTGCAGAGTTTACTCCCCCCAAGACGTCCACATAATCTTGTGTGAGTTTAAACGGAGCCGCTTCGAAGCCGACCGATCCAGGAGAATTAGACAACATAAATCCAAAGTCTATGTGAACAATGTGCCCCTCGTTGTCGATGAGGACATTGCCGTTGTGCCGGTCCTTAAGTTGCAGGACATACGAGATGATACTGTATGCCGCAAGTGATCGCTTGAACTCCGTGACGGCTGCCTTGTACTGCTCTCCCTCCGGGTCTCCAAATGCCTTCTCAAAATGGTCACGTAGTGTGGCTATTCTGCCTCGTGGGTTGTTTCCGGCTTCTATGGTCGATAGCGTTAAACTGCGTTTGATGGAATGCAAAGAGACGCCATTGGTAATCGTTTCAATCAAGCCTGACGATTCACCCGTCACCAGAATACGCATCCGCTTCACCCACACAGGAGTGCCAGCATCCTGCCATATTTTATCGCAAACTTGAATCAGCTGGCAAGCAAACGCTTCTTGCCTCAGATCATCTCCCGTCTTCACGATGACACTTATGAGATCCCAATTCGACATCCAACCATATGGCGAAGACTTTCTGATGCGTTCCTTTTTCTCTGACCAAGCCTCACCAAACATGGCTGCACTTGGATCGTCCCGATCTCCCTTTCTTTGCACACCTCCAGTTTTCTGATCGTTCTCCATTCGGGCAGCGCCAGCTCCAGTGGTGACTAGCTCCAGCGCTAGGCCTTCAACGTCTTCATCGTCGTTGTTCACTGGCGTTGCATTTGCGTTGGCCATTATGGTATCGAATGTGGGTGTCTCGTGAGCACCAAAACTTTGCTCTTCCAAGCTTTGCATGCTTGCGATAATCTTTGTTCGGATGGCATCGACTTCGCTCCGCGGACGCTTGCCACTCGTGGATTCCAGTTGTGTCAGCATTTGGGCTGCTGTTCGGATATGTGTCGCTAATGCTGGGTAGTTGGGTTGGTCCGAACCACCACTTTGTCGGCTGTGGAGTGGTAGGGTCGACTTTCGGGGTTGGCCCGGGCTGCTTGATCCAGAGTTGGAGGTTCCAGATGTCCGTGGTGTTGGATGCGAAGAGGTTATTGATTGGACGGTGGATTGTGTGGCTGTGGAAGGACTAGATACGGTCGAGGTGCTTCTAATGAGGTCTGGCACCGCCGGAATTTGCCCTTCATCTTCCCCTTGTATTGCAGGAGATGTTCCGAGGTCACCCTGAACGGGCTCAAAAACACTGTCGGGGATTGACCTAGGCTGCTGGGCGTCAACAGTGGGTATTCGTGGTGCATCTTGAAGGTCAAATATCCGTTTTCTACTTGTGCCCTGCTCAGCAAGGAGCTTCTTCAGTAATGCATCGTTTTCCGACGCTTCGGGGTCAAACGTGAAATCATCCCGTAGGACCTCTACCATTAGGAGATACGGAACTTTTTCGGCACTGTTCAGAACAGTGCATTCCGTAGGGTTCAGTCGAACGATTCTGTGATGTTTGCTTTTGCTTGGAACCCCGTCAACGAGGGTAGCCGGGCATATCACTGGGATATCAACCTCTGCTGGAAGATCTTGAGCGATCATAACGAGCTCGGCACGTAACGCGCTTAGCCGGGCCGCTTTCGGTACCATTATCAGTCGATTGGAAATGTTTTCCAGAGCAGTCAAAAATTGAATTTCGCTCCTGAAGTAATTTTGCCGAAGTAGCTTCCCTTTCTGACGGGTATTGAGAACTGAAGGGGATAACGGCCTAACCTGGTGGGTATGCCGCCTATGTGGTACATCAGGCCGTGGACCAAATCGGGCAGAGAGCGGCGTGAGAGGGCGGGCCGCGTTTTTCGGTGAGCTTTGCTCTAACAGTGGCAGGGAGACTGTGCTGGATTGCGCATCTGGAGGCTGTAATGCAAATTGTGATGGCCGTTTCGTGCTTCGATCCAGAGCCGTTTTGCGGGGTGTCTGTGACGATGGCGGCCGGGATTCTAATGATGCCCCCCGAGAGGTTTTTGTTTGGTTATCCGATTCTCCTCCCAGCCTCGTGTCGGTGGCGCTCGCTGCTCGCAGAGAATCCCTCGGCCTCCTTTGCCGGCTTCCACTCCCTGCCACCGTATTGCTTCTTGCGATCTTTTGCGTCTGACTCGAATCCGATACAGTCGATTCACTTTCTTGTGGCTTTCGCGCCTGTGATATTGCCAGTGGTCCAGCCCATCTGGGGAGTCCAGGCATGCCGATGCTAGCCAGTACAAAACTCGCCAGAACCGTGACGGGCAACGTGTTCTCCTTAATTTTCTCCACGCGCGCAGTGTCCGTCACGCCGAAGACTATCCGCTGGACTTTGTTGTATATCCTCCTACATGTCTTGAATGCCGTCGATTGAGGGTTACTCGATAAGTCGTGAAGGTACGTTTGGAAGAGCCAGAAAGTCTACCGCCAGTCAGCCGCGTGTATTGAGGGGTAACAAACGGGGGGTCGACTTGCAAGTAATGCGCCATTCACTGATTCTTCGCATAGATCCAAAATAAACTCCTCCAATGCCATCGACTCATTGTCCAGACTTATTACTAGGTGGCATAGTTGTGGTAAGAAGAACTCAATCTCCTCATAACTGAACTGGCGCAACTTCGAACACAAGACGTATGTAATTCCGACATGATCCGCGTATCGTCTGGTGAGGGAAAAAGCTGGTCAGAGATGCTATCACTGAGACGACGATTTGCAAGGGCACTCACGAAAGATATGCTACAGAGAGAAAGGGGTTTTGGTTAAAGACATCGCTCTCGATGAACCGCTTCAGCAAATCCCAAGACATTGGGCTGCCAAATTAGGAACGGGGGAGGATATATGAGAGGCCAGATGCCTCTATACTATCTTTAACATCCACAACTGAGAGGTAAAGTAAGAAGTGGCAACCCCGACTTTGGGCGTATTATGAGCTCGATGGGTTGGTAGGTAGACTACCGAATGAGGGCCTTGGTAAGGATACGGGGAACGTTGATCGGATTAATGTTGCACCCTTGCCGAAAGTTGAAGGTTTTAAAGTTTTGGTGTTACTTGGTACCAGATATTCATGGATGAGCCGTGCACCTTGGTGATGATCTTACCTGGCCTTTCCATTTTTCAAAAATCATTGTCGGAGAAAGGGTCCACAACCTTTGTAAAATGATTCTTTATCAAGTGTAGAGGGATTATGTGTTATAGATGATTCAAATAAATCCAGCAGTTGTTCATGTACCGTGAACATCCTTATGTATGCTACCATCAACAGCGGCTTTATAAGATTAAATTACACGGAATTTTGAGTAAATATAGTATAAGATACTTTCATAATACGGCACATCAGCCCTACTGCAATATGAACAGCATCCCAAATTCTAAAAATAAAAAAGGGGGAAGATCGGAATTTGGGAATCTCAGGGGCTGAAGATACACATTAGAAATTTGTACAGTACTAATCTTATCGCCTGCTTCGGATTAATTATCTTCCAATCCGTCTTATCTCATCTCACCCACGATAAGAGTCCACTTTCTATTTTTGGCACGTCGAAGTCGCTGTGTCACGAGTAATTGTGAGATATTTTGAAGTGACGGGCTCGTTGGTAAGCACAAGCCCAAAACCAACCCGGATACAAACTTACATCTGAATAGATTCGTCAGTGAGGTGTAAAAATCACAATGCAGTCTCTTGAAGGCCTCCGTTCCGGAGAGTATCGCGGCACCAAGCGCCTCAAGATCTCGTCTGGGATTGCCACGTTCCCACGAGAAATCTTCAAGCTCTCCCGATCGCTGGAAATCTTAGATCTTTCTGGCAATTCCCTCCTTTCAGAACTCCCGTCTGATTTTGGCCGCCTGCACAATCTCAAGATCGCCTTCTTCTCAGACTGCAGCTTCACCGCTTTCCCAAAGCAGCTGGCGGAATGTCGTTCGCTCGAAATGGTCGCCTTCAAGGGGAACGGCATGACGACGATTCCTGAGGGCGCGCTTCCCCCGAATCTGAGATGGTTGATTTTGACGAATAACCTCATTAACGAGCTGCCTCGCAGTATCGGGCAATGCCACCGTCTCCAGAAGTGTATGTTGGCAGGCAATCAACTGAACAGGTTGCCTGAGGAGATGGCCAATTGCAAGAAACTTGGCTTGCTACGTTTGTCAGCAAACAAACTTGAAGAGTTACCAGCATGGCTTTTCACTATGCCAGAGTTGTCATTTATGGCATTTGCTGGCAACCCTTGTCTCCAAACGGATACCGTTATCGATAACCCCGTGCTCAGCTCAGTTACTTGGGAAGAACTCGAGGTCAAGGAGCTCCTTGGCGAAGGCGCTTCTGGCGTAATTTCACGCGGACTTTGGACCTCAAGCGCCGAGAGCGAGGCGAAGCAGGTGGCCGTCAAGCTCTTCAAGGGCGAAGTCACATCTGACGGTTCGCCAATAGATGAAATGGCAGCCTGTATGGCGGCCGGCACGCACTCGAATCTCATCAGCACCATCGGGAAAGTTCACGGCCACCCTAATGATCAGCGTGGCCTGGTGCTCGAGCTAATCCCTCCCCACTTCGAGAACTTGGGCTTGCCTCCTTCGCTCCAAACCTGCACACGCGATAATTTCACACCTGGGAAGTACTTTACCATTCAGAAGTGCAAAAACATCCTGGTGTCAATTGCCTCCGCGGCCGCTCATTTGCACAAAACCGGGATCACTCACGGCGACTTGTATGCGCATAACATCCTTATTGACGAAGCTGGACACGCGCTCTTGGGGGATTTCGGTGCTGCTACCGTGTACAGCAAATCACATGTGCATTCTGAAGCTATCGAGAGGCTTGAGGTATATGCATTTGGCCATCTCATAGAAGACATGCTTAGTCTCCTGGACCCAGAGGTCTTCGGCGAGAAGGAAGCATTCATAGAAGAGGAACTGAACGAACTCCACTACAGGTGCACGAGACCTGCGGTACAGGAAAGGCCGTTGTTCCAAGAGATACTGATGGAGTTGAACGGGTTATAATTTGGATTTAGACTAGACATAGAAGTTTTGGTGTGTTTGGGTTTGTTTGGATTGGAATTACGGTTAATAGATAGCATTGCGATTAGCGTTGTTCCTTCTATAATAGCTATTTAGGAAAATGGGCAATGCGTTCATATAAAAAACGTCAGCAAGGAATGTGGCGTTAATAGAGCATTGATAGAAAGCTGAGATTTAGCTATAAATGATACTGGCTTTCTAACTACAACCGTATAATACATTTGGACATCCTCCTTCCATTTCAAATCTACTCCAAGTAGCCTCGGCATTGTTGGATGGGTATCGAGAAATTCCGCTAATTGACGCCGTTCGTCACGCCCAGTACAGTGAACCCAGACTCGTTAGTATATAGAAGTCATCGGTTACTTCGATAGTATACATGTCTTCTTTGTCCGTTTGAAGCCTACGCCTGATAGCTTGGTGGTGGTCCGTCTTGCACGATAGGCACCAATTCTCCTCTTACAGCTTTGTGATATGCTTCAGCTCTGACCTGCCGCAGCTGTAGTCTTCTCTCCACAAGCTCTTGCTTTGCCACCATTGTCGCAGCCTCCGCAGCACCAAGTCTCTCCCTTGTTGCTTGAATCATATTTGCGAGAGTGTTCCTAGCTTTCCCAATGGAATCGCTTGATCTCTTGATCTCGTCATACTTTCTTATGTCCGAAAAGACATTGTCGAAGAGCACTTCTGACACGAAATGGTGTCGCGGATGTACTATGTCTCCAATATTCCCAATCAATGGCTCCATGTTTCTTGCCAGGCTAACGTACGTCCCAGCCTGGGCGACATTCACTCTCACCCTGTTTATAGCGTTCGCCTCGGAAATTTCCATAAACGAGTTGCTAAACCCAAATGCATCCATCTTCGCATTACTTCTTGCCTTCTCAATATCACGAGCGGCGTCGTCGAGGACCTTCATCGCTTTAGTGAGGAGATCCATCACCTGCCTCCCCTTGTCGACATTGCCCTGAGCCCCACTGAGCTCCGTAGATGCTTGATACACGGCTAATTCTCGTTGGTCCTCTCCAGGGACATCGGGTGTTGGACCCTGGAAAACGGATTCGTAGAGCGAGTCCAGCTCCAATTCTGCTTGGTTAAAGGTGGCTACTATATTTGCCAAATCCGCGCTTGTCTTGCTTGCGTCAGCTATGTTTTGATTTAGAAGATCAAGTTGCTTCTGAACTTCAAATCCTCTCTGTACAGCTTCAACCCAGTTGTGCTCTTCCTTTGATGCTTTCTCCTCAAACTTTTCACGCTTCCCTCCTAATCTGTAAGCTAGACGCTTAACATGGGATGTTTGGTAGCTCTTGTGCTCGGCTTCTTCACGGGCAATAGTAGATTTGGTATCTCGGAGTAGTTTCTCTTGTGCTATGATGTCTTTTCTGAGCTTATCGACATAATTGTTGCTTTGTTGAAGGGCGCTCGGGGCGTAGGCTGTCTCAGAGATGATCTTGAGAAGGCGATCATTATTTGCTGCAGAAGCCCGTAGTACCTCATTGATATTCATTTTGAGATTAGGTGAGTGTCTGTGGTATTGAAGATGTACCTGGGTCCTTTAACAAAAGTTGAATTATATCTTTCTTATCGGGGCGGGCTATCTGCTTTATGTCGCTCCATATCCAAACCACCCTCCTTCGGTGCCTTCACAGGGCTGTGCACCGTTGCACTATATCCCCATCCTTCGGGTCCTTGGCAGGGCTGTGCAGCGTTGGACTATATTATCCGAAATGGATTTCTACCAATAGAGATTATTTTAAACGAATGCGCAGCAAGGCGTATATCTGTAGGATTTGAATCCATGCGCTCGGAAATGACAGCATTTGATTGCTTTGTTTGACGCGCTCGATGCTGGGAATAAGAGAAAAGGCCAGGAGCGACTTCGACGCCGCACAGACGTGGGGTAATAAGACGTCTGCCAAGACTGTCAACGACGGCAGCGACAGCAACGGTACTCCACCATACAAACATATCCAACTCGATCACCCGAATTACCGGTGATGGCGCATATAACACGTTTCTGGCCAATTTTATGTCGATTTAAGAAGCTCTGTAAATACGAGTTCAGAGTAGTTGGATGGGCAGAAACAATATAATCGTCGTAACCAAAATACCACTTCACTCTAAGCAGAGCGGCGCGAAAGTTTGGTCACAACGATTATACATTATTAAAGAAATGCAAAAATTGACATAAAAAGTTTCAGAGAAACCTGCAAAATAGCCCTTTCCTTAGTTTAGTTTATCATTGTTTCCTGATGCGAAATAGGCCCATGCATTCGTAAATAGCTGCAGATATAATTATCATATTATTATTAACGTACATGCATAGCGAAAGCGACAGCATAGCGAAAGCGACACTTTCGCACACCTACGCAACAAACCCCACAACAATTC
>JPJV01001918.1:0-15253 GCA_000750745.1 Pseudogymnoascus sp. VKM F-4281 (FW-2241)
GTAAAATGGATTCGCCGGTTCGCTTGTTTCGCCGGTTCGCTATACATGTACGTTATACATTAGTAGCCTGTCACGTGTACAATTTTGACCGGTCTGCTAAGAGACCATTGGGGAACCACGCCGGTCTGGGCGTTATGGGACCGTCGGTCCCCCATGACGCAGGCTAGCCGTCGAGCTCTGCTTCTGCTTCCGCGGGGGGGGAGGGTAGGAAGGAACTCCATATCTTCGTCATATACATTGTCATCCGCTTGGGATTCTTTCTTCGCCCCCTTTGATGCTATGTCCTCTTGTTCGAATCTTATCTCAAGTGCATTGACTTCCATGTCTCCTTCGATTCGAACAATGTCCGCCTGGATACTTTGGCTGGGATTCACATCATTTGCTCTCCGGGCGGTAGAGAGTTTTATAGTGATGAGCTGCCGTGATCGCTGGAGTTTTAATAGAGACATTGCCGTAAATATAGATTGAGAAACAGCTTGATTCGAAAATGTAGATATCTCAGGATGCTCGAAGTGAATTTAATCACCCAAGATGCTTGAAGTGAATTTGATACATTTAGCGAACTATTTTTCAAATAACAAAGCAGCCCCACCAAATCTGTCAACTTCTTACCAAACAACAAAAGCAGCCCCGCCAATTCTGTCAACTTCCTACAAGCAAACCAGTCTGTCTTCTGGTAAGCCTCCGCCCTCCATCTCTCCATCTCCAGACCACGGATCTGCCGCTGCTTTCAACCACCTTCTGCAATCTTCACAACAAAGACAACTTCTTCCCGCCGACGCCTTTACGTCCTCCCATACAGTCCCATTCTACTATCTTCTGCAAAAAATCAACGCCGCCAATCTTCGTTAGCATCATGGGGACTATTCTGTTCACGACTCCACCAGACATTGTCCTTACAGAGGAACAACTCCGAAGTGGTCTCGGAGTGACCTAGAATCGCCCAGAAGTCACCGCAAACAACCTCTGCCTAGTAAGTTGATAGTCTACCTCTTATATATACGTATACTAACTTAAAAAGGGATCAGAAGAGGAGCCTTCGTACATTCCAATGAAGATACACATCGATGCCAACGAGGCACCCGCAACGGACCAAATCCCAGCCATGCGAATCGAGTTGTCAGACTCCCAACTCAACCGCGCCGACCACACCACCACCGACCAGTGAACGACCGGCCACCGCCGGAGAGCGAGGCGGCGTTAAAAGCACGCGTAAGTACAGCACCCACTGCGAACGGATCCATCTAACGAATGATACAGATCAGAAGGGAGGTCGAGGAGGAATTGAGGCAAGAAAAAGTCGCGGCGGCAGCGGCCGCTGCCGGCCCAACAGCCGCACAGCGGCTACGGCGACAGGAGCTACTGGGGAAGAAGGACGAGTTTAAGAGACGATTTGCCACCATCAACGGGCGGATCTCAGAGGCCAAGGCCTCCCTCGATACCGCCATTCGGTGGTACGAGGCCTGCAAGGACGAGAAGGCCGAGCACGAGCTCGGCTACGCCGGCAGGAGCTGTTGGAGAAGAAGGACGAGTTCAAAAAACGATTTGCCACCATCAACAGGCAGATCTCAGAGGCCAAGGCCTCCCTCGATACCGCCATTCGGTGATACGAGGCCTATAAGGAGGAGAAGCACGAGCACGAGCTCGGCTACTCCGCAATCCTTACAGAGCTCGGGAGTATTCCCGAGGAGGTCGAGGCCTGGGATGGGGGCGGGAATGGGGATGGGGGGGCTAAGATTTGAGATTCGGCGGTTGTTTTTTTGCAATGGCTTTAGCTTTTTTTATGTTGCATCTTTGCCTTTGCTTTTGCTTTTACAAATTTTTTGTGTGTTTTTTTTTTTGAAGGTTGGGGGGGTTTTGGGCGCAAGCGGGATTATTTTACACCAATATCGCTCATATATAGCTCCTTAGAACAATATCAATCCAATGCTTCTTTGTCTTGGTGCTTATTTCTTCTTGGCGATCTTCGTGGCTTGCCCAGGCAGGCCTCATTTAACTCGCTGACTAAATCACCAAAGCTTCCATCAATCCGTGTGATCTGTGGTGGTCTGTGGTGGTCTGCACAATACGATACGATGGGAAGGCGCGATGGACAAAATCGACCCTCATCCACCCTCATCGCTCCTGCCATGGCTGGTCCATCCCTTCCACCCCTTCCACCCCTCCCACCTCCCCTCCACTCGTTCCCCGTTCAGTCATCTCCATCTGCGGCTGTCACTTCCTCTCTTTCGTTTTTTATCCCTGTCGGCCTCGCTCGACTTTCCCTTCTTCCAATGTTACATTTTCCAGGATACTCGTTTTACTTGCATGCTTCTGCCCTTTGACTATTCCCCGTTATCAATAATACGAGTAGTGATTCTTTGCTTCTTTCCTTCTAGCTTCAGCTCTAGCTTCTCTTCCACCTTGTTTTCTTCTTCTCCCCTTGTGCGCTGGCGTCGAGCCCTGGCCTTGCTCTTGCAGTGTCTAGCTGCACCCGTTCTATGTGAGATGGATAACTCGCTCGAAAGAACAGCCAGAGCAGCTATTGAGTATACCCAACAGTCCCGGCGTTCCCCTTCTCCAATAACCATGGCGCCTCCGGCCACAACAGGCCCTGCTGCAAAGGATGTCTACTACAATGACCAGCCGGCGCCGCCTATGAGACGTCGCAATGTCTTGCTATGGACTGTGTTGTGTTTTGTAGTATTTATAGTCCTCGGTCTTGGCCTCGGCCTGGGCCTTGGCCTGGGTCTGAACAAGTCCTCCCAAGGTTTCGCATCTCCGGCTACCAATACCGATTGTCCATGTTCGGGTTGCCCGTGTGTGGATGAGGATCCCCGCCCGACAATACCGACGGACCTGCCGCCATGGCGTCTTCCAGACGAGGAGTATCATCTGAGTATGGATTGGGATCTCGATGCTCCTCCTACCACTCGCGTGTATAATTTCACTGTGGAGGAGATCCAGGCCGCTCCCTGATGGTATGTCAATCTCCTATCCGTCTGCCACGTGTATAAGGCCTAACGGCATGTCAATCTTCCTCGAGTCACTAACATCTACAGGTGTCCTCCGCACGATGATTACCATCAATGGTAAGTTTCCTGGTCCAATGATCCGTGCAAACCGTGGAGACCGCCTCATGATCCACGTCACGAATGAGCTCAGCGAGCCCACATCTATTCACTGGCATGGCATGTTTCATTATGGCTCCAACTGGATGGATGGCACGTCAGGCATCACACAGTGCCCAATCCCGCCAGGACGTAGCTTCTTGTACGATTTCTTGGTCGACGGTCAGTACGGGACGTACTGGTACCATTCCCACTTCGCGACTCAATATACCGACGGCGTGGTTGGACCACTCATTATCCATGCTACCGAGGAGGCCGAAGCACGCGAGGAATATGACCATGATGAGGTGATCATGCTCCAGGATTGGTATCATGACGAGAGTAAGGATCTTCTACCAGCGTACCTCGCTCCAGGGAATGAGAACAAAGAGCCAACTCCAGACAACGCATTGATACAGGGAACGAATATGTGAGCTTGTCGTTTTGTCCCTGACATTCATGAGGACTAACAGCATCAGATTTAACTGCTCGCTGTATGGCACATCCGGCAACCGCACGTGTGAGGCCAACTCGACGAGAGCAGTCTTTGGAGTCACCGAGGGCTCGCGTTACCGCTACCGACTCATCAACGTTGGGTCATTTGCTGGATTCTACTTCTCAGTGGATAATCACACTATAACCGTCATCGAGGCAGATGCAACAACTGTTGAGCCCGTCGAGGTCCACCGTCTATCCATCAACGTCGCTCAGCGCTATTCAGTCATTGTATCCGCCAACCAACCTGAGGCGAATTACTTCATCCGCGCAGCTATGATAACGACGTGCTTTAATGAACCTAACCCCGTACTCGACCCCCTGGCTCTCGCGGTACTCTCCTACACTAAAACAACCACCACCCCGTCAACCGTCGACTGGAATCCCAGCTATGCTAGTGTGTACGAGGATTTCAATAGCACACTCCTCACCCCGAGTGTGGAGATTGCTGCACCGCCTGCTGATGTTTTGTATTACTTCGCCACCTCCTTTCAGGTTGGTGCGTACGATCTCGACCGTGGCTTCTTCAACGAGACCACCTGGACCTACCCTACCATCCCGACTATCATCCAAGCGGTCGATGGAATGCGCAATGCGTCCACCGCTCACCTGTTTGCGGCAGACGGGGTCACCTCTGGTTTCTCAGACAATCAGCTCGTCGTCTCCGTCCCGAAAGGCCGGATCGTCGATCTCCTCATCCAGAACTTTGACGAAGGCGCGCACCCCTTCCACCTTCACGGGCATGATTTCTGGGTGATGGCTCAGAGCCCAGTGCCCGTCACTACGCGTTATTTCCCGTGGGAGACGTATAATAGTCTCGATACGACAAACCCACTCCGCAGGGATACTCTGACGATTGCGCCATTTGGGTGGGCGCTGCTCAGGTTCGAGGCCGATCATGAAGGTCTGTGGGCGTTTCATTGCCATATTTCTTGGCATATGGAGGCGGGGCTTCTGATGCAGTTTATGACCGGTGGGCATGAGTTGGCGAGACTAGGTGTGCCAGACGATGTGAGAGAGTTGTGCCATGTCTGACGTGCGATGCGTGCGTTCTATTTTTGGCGCTTGGCGAGATTAATAGGAGCCGTGGATGGACGACGATGGTTTGAAAGGGGGGGTTGAGTATATTATGCGTGGAGTTGCGTTTTTTGTTTGTTTAAGTTTGGGTAGAATTGGCTGGGTTGGCGCAAGGCACTGAGGGACGGTATTGGGAGTTTTTGTTTACGGCGGCATACTCATGGCGGCATACAGTTCATGGCAGCAATAGGAGTATACGGTAGAATAGGAAGTAGTAGTATACATACACTTCGTGTATGAGTTATACAACACACCCTCACTATCTTGTCCGCTTTTATCACGCGATCTTCCTCGGTCTTCCCTTGACTTTGTTCTAGCCCACCTACTACCATGTCTATTTTAGTCACAGGTATGTTTTATAGGTTGCTATTACTGTAATGTCCCTACTTCTATAATGTAAATTACACTTGCTTTGTTGCTCGAGAGGCTTCTATAAGCTTACGTGGGCATCATTCTTATGCGAGACATCGTTGGCATACAAACCTGCGGGTGCAATAAAGATGATAAGTAGTGTAGTGAGTTCGTTGTCAAATCTGCAATCTAGCATCGTGTTAAAGGCAGAGGCAATACTGTCGAAAGTATGGTACTCTCGAAGGGTTGGAAACTTCTCTATTCGACGCATTTGGGTTTGTGCGGCCTCACATTTACGCAGCATCATCGTACACCATCACATCCCACCAATCCCACCCTTGTCACCTAACCATAATCCAGGCACATCCCAAGCACAACCAAACCTCCCGCCATGCACCATGCTGACTGATCGGCCGGCTTTACCGCGCGCCATAGGCCGCCTCAAATCATTTTCGTCGCTGAAAGTCGGGGTAAATTAGGATATTTGGAATAGACCCCGCTTGCGATACCGCAACGGCAGCGAATCAGCGACATGGCTTTGCAATCTGCTGTCGTGAGTGATGGGAATACACGCCTGTTCGCCAGTGGGGAGAAGAGGGCTGCTTACTCTGTGCTACTGTATCTGGTTAACAAGCTGTAGTGATGTAGCTACGTGCTTCAACTCTCGACAGCGACAGCGGGGGGATTGGCTCGTCAGCGGAAGGGTGAAGAGGTGGGGGTTGAGGTATATAATACCCCTCCTCAGCTCCCGAGCTCAAGCTGGCTATCCTCCCCATCAACTCCTCGTGACTCGATTGTCCTTTCTATCGTCTTTCTACAGTGAATCAACCAGACGACCACAGTTGAAACACAGCATCTGCAATGCCTCTCCCATCTGACGAGCAAATCCTTGCGACCTCGCGCGGTCTGATTGACCAGCTCCAAGCGCTATTTGGGAAACATCCTGGGTTCCGCCCTGGTGCGCCTCTCGCGACCCCTTTCACTTTTTGATTCTGCCTATCATGCTCTTTCCACCCATCTCAAATAAAAGCCCCCTATCTAACACTCTCCAGCTCACGCAAAGGGCCACCTGCTAACCGGAACCTTCACCCCAACCGAAAGCGCAACCAAACTCAGTTCTGCCCCCCACTTCACTCTCCCATCCACACCCCTCCTCGCCCGATTCTCCACCTCCACTGGCCTCCCCAACATCCCCGACACCGCCCCGCCATCCCTTCCCCACGGTTTCGCCCTCCGCTTCCAGCTTCCCCCGCGAGATGGACGCCGCGTTCACACAGACCTAGTCACTCATTCAACGCCCACCTTCCCCACCCGCACCGGCGCCGAGTTTCTCGAACTACTCACCGCAATCGGCGATTCCGCCTCCTCCACAGAATCCCCAAATCCCATCGAGAAATTCCTAGGATCGCACCCTGCAGCACACTATCACGTCACGCACCCGCCTCCTGCAACGTCGAGTTATGCGACAGATACATTCTACGGCGTCACTGCCTTCCACCTCGTCGCTGCAGATGGAAAAAAGACAGCGATCCGCTACCGCATTCTTCCTTCGTCCCAGCCCACTACGTTATCAGCTAAGGAACTGGAGGCGCAACCAGATAACTTCCTGCGCACCGAGCTTGAGTCGCGTATCGGCGCCGGCCCTCTCATCTTTTCCCTCGTTGCGCAGGTCGCTGCCTCGGGCGACCCAACTGATGACGCAACGGCTCTGTGGCCTGAGGATAGAGAGATTGTGGAGCTGGGCCGGATTGTGCTGGATACACTGCTCGATGAGGACGAAGGGGTCAAGGAGCAGAAGCGTGTGATTTTCGATCCGATCCCGAGGATTGAGGGGGTGGAGGCGAGCGATGACCCTCTGTTGGAGATGCGGGCGGCTATTTACCTGATCAGTGGGCGAGAGAGGAGAGAGGCTTGAGGAGGCGTGATGATGCTGAGGGAGATCTTCCGGTCTGCCGGCTAATGTGTGTCGATTGGCCTATGGCGTAGGCGAATCACTAATACAAATATTGCTACCTGGCGTGGACCATCCATTGATGTAAGTAAGTAGGTAGCATACAGTAAATTTATTTGAATGCTCGTTTTAACGATATCTGCTCGTATCCGCTTTCAATTTAGTCTCTTGCCTACAGCTTTTTCCATATGCCTAGCTAGGCTTGATCAGTGCGTATATTATAATTATATATAGGATAAATAAGGTTACATGCTACTTATGACAGCAGCACCCCATGGAATACAGTGCCCTTTACATTAGCAGGCACCCCACCTGCACGTAAGCTTATAAAGATAATTTATTCCCCGGCACTGGTCTGTAGCTCTTGTAAGCAACCTCGTTAGCGAAGAAAATGAGAGAGATGAGACGCAACTCAAAGGTGTCGGCGAGAGACGGCGGCATTGTTCTGTTTCGGTTGCTAACAAGTTTTATGCACTAGATGCGACATATATTGTGGGAATCATCACGCTTGCTCTGTAGCCTATGCGTGCTTTCCGCGTGGTTTTAGTGCCGCTCCTAATACAGAAGGGGGATGCCGCACAACAGGCGCATCTGGGGATAATTATCGACGATCACAAGGGGTAATTTTACGCACGCCAACTTTACATGGTCTCCTTCCATAGTCTGATTATAATCTGCGTACCACAGAATTTGTTGAGTCTTTATTTGTCTCGGTGCATTTACATGGATCGGCAATCTAACGTTACAAGGCAACGACCAACGCAGGGATGTCCTTCCCCAGTGGCTTCTCATTCGCTCCGGTAAGCTGCGGGTGTGGCTGGCTCGGGACCACGGAAAGGAGGGGAATATGAGTGCCACATGAGTTTCTTAATACCACCATGGTTAGAATAACAAGGCTTGTATTACAGTGCTGTCCGTGTCACCACGTTAGTACTCCGGGCTGACTAGGCTGACTGGACTGACTGCTTGTGCTATCACCAACGGGTGCTAACTAGCAGCCGACAATAATGCACGGCTCCGCGATCGACTTGATATTCCTTGCACAAACGCTGCACACAAGTAAGCAATGACGGTGTCGTACCAGGGTTGAACGGCACAAAGGATTCCGCTAATGCTCATACCTTGACCACAACAACAGCAACAGCAACAACATGTGGGGATATCTCCACAATATGTCAACACACAACTCGTGTCAGCGCCAATCTTCTCCATTCTCAAGACTAGAATATAGTGACATCGGGGTATGGGGACTGGGGATCCTGGGGGAGGGGTAACAGCTGAACAATGGGGGTGGAGTCACCATTTATATGGGCCTCCCCCCCCCCAAAGATGTGAACTGTTCTTTGAACTCACCTCTCACGTTACCCGAACCGAGCAGCGCAATCATGGCTGAGAAAGTAGTTGCATCTCCCGTCGAGTCCACCAACAAGTAAGAACTCATATTTCTTGACAGTACTGTTGTAAAGCTAAGCAATTTTTAGCAGCAATGAAGCTGGCAATGGCCCAAATCACGTTGATCTAAACTCGAACATTTCGGGAAGGTAAGCTTCGAGAAACGCCCGCTAAAAGGCTTGTGTTGACAACAATTAGAATTGAGAACCCACTCTCTGGCATTCCTCGCGCCACCCTCCTCTCGGATGTGGAGAAGTTTGCAGAGGATAAGGGCCTCACTGAGCATGTCGCTATCCTCAAAAAGGGGGCCCTCGTCGCTCAGGATCCCGAAAACTATGAGGACATTACAGGTGAACACGCCTTAACCGACATAGAGATTGAGGATCTCCGCAATGAGGTCCTACATAAGTGGCGCCATCCACGAACACTTTATATAACTATCCTCGTTTGTTCCATCGGTGCAGCTGTCCAGGGCTGGGATCAGACAGGTTCCAATGGAGCCAATTTGTCATTCCCGACATTTTTCGGCATCGGGACTAAGAGCACCCATGACCAGTTACTTGTCGGTCTCGTGAACTCGGCGACCTACCTCGGCTCATCTTTCTTCGGGTGCTGGATTTCTGATCCTTTGAACTTCTACTTTGGTCGCCGAGGCACAATTTTCTTCTCCGCAATCTTCTGCTTCCTCCCAGTCATTGGCTCTGCATTCACACAAACTTGGCAGGAGCTCTTTATCTGCCGTATCCTAATGGGGTTCGGAATGGGCTCTAAAGGCTCAACTATTCCAATTTTTGCTGCTGAAAACGCGCCTGCCACTATTCGAGGCGCCTTAGTCATGAGCTGGCAGTTATGGACAGCCTTTGGAATCTTCCTGGGATATTCAGCTAATCTTGCCGTTGCTCGTACGGGAAAGAATGCTTGGAGACTTCAACTTGGGTCGGCTATGATCCCGGCCATTCCTTTACTCATTGGCGTCTACTTCTGCCCCGAGTCACCACGTTGGTTGATGAGTGCGTAGGTCACTATTCTAAATTCGTAATTAATGCTGACGCAGAGATATCACAGAGAAGGATAGATACCCCAAGGCAATGGCATCTCTATTAAAGCTTCGAAATAACCCGCTACAAGCAGCTCGTGATCTTTACTACATTCACAAGCAGCTGGAGATTGAAGCATCCATAATTGGGAAGAGCAACTATGTAACCCGCTTCATCCAGCTCTTCACCATTCCTCGTGTTCGCCGCGCGACCCTTGCTTCTTTCACTGTCATGATTGCCCAGCAAATGTGCGGTATCAACATCATCGCATTCTACTCCTCTACAATATTTGTGAGCTCTGGCTTTACCGACTATCAAGCGCTGTGGGCGTCGTGGGGCTTCGGTCTTATAAATTTCCTCTTCGCGTTCCCTGCACTCTGGACCATTGACACGTTTGGACGACGAGCACTGCTACTCTTCACGTTTCCCAATATGGCGTGGACCCTCTTAGCTGCCGGACTTTGTGCACTGATTGATGAAAGCTATAAAATCCATTTAGCACTTGTGGCATTGTTCATCTATCTCTTTGCCATGTTCTACTCCCCAGGTGAAGGACCTGTCCCATTCGCATACTCGGCTGAAGTCTTCCCACTGTCCCACCGTGAAGTCGGAATGGGTTGGGCTGTGGCAA
This sequence comes from Pseudogymnoascus sp. VKM F-4281 (FW-2241), assembly GCA_000750745.1. Classification (NCBI taxonomy): domain Eukaryota; kingdom Fungi; phylum Ascomycota; class Leotiomycetes; order Thelebolales; family Thelebolaceae; genus Pseudogymnoascus; species Pseudogymnoascus sp. VKM F-4281 (FW-2241). The sequence continues at coordinate 10,024 of JPJV01001918.1, forward strand.
CCTGCTTTTTCTGGGCTGCTATTCTTTCGATCTTCTTGCCACTCATGTTGGTCGCAATGTCTCCCACCGTGAGTTTGCCACAAATCAAAATCTAATTTCGTTAATATCCCACTAACTCATTTTAAAAGGGTGTCTTTTGTTTCTATGCAGGTACTAACGTACTTGCCTTGGTCATGATATTTCTGTGGGTTCCTGAGACCAAGCAACGCACCCTAGAGGAGCTTGACTATATCTTCGCCGTCCCTACCCGCACACACATGCACTACCAGATTAACAAGGCCCTTCCATACTTTATCCAGCGATATGTCTTTCTCCGCAAGGATACTGTCCTCGAACCTCTTTATAAATTCGATAATGCTGGAGCGACTGACAAGTCCAGAATCGCGGATATGCATGCGAATGACCTCCGACGTGCCGAACAACGGAAGGATAACAGCGCCTCTGATGAGAATGTCGAGAAGTCTGAGAAACGGAATGAAGCTTCGGGCGAGATAGTTGAGAAGGTTCAAGAATAGACTTCCTTCGAGGAATTTACAAGTTAGGCACGAGGTGTAACGAGGCGGGAGGCAGGGCGATGAGGCGGTTGTCTTGGAATTGGTTAAATGATTATATCCCCAGTGGAGAGAGATTATGGTAGACATAGTAGCAGTTTTGAATTTCACTTCACAATGAGAGATTGGCTACTCGTGCCATGCCGAGGATGCCATCTTTCCCCTTTATCCTTTAACAATTTTGACCGGATCGATTCCAGCTTCTAATAGAATCATCAACTTCTTAATATTGGCCTTTATATAACATGTACGTAGAACAAGGGAATTGTATAGACGATAAACGTCTATACAATTAACAATTAAGACCTCCGTCAACCCACCCCGCTGTGGCCACCGCGTGCCTCTGGTTCCGCAACAAAAGATTGCTGATCAATGTCCCCAACCAAATAGACTCCTCATGCGTGGAAGGTAAAACCTGCTCCTAGTTTCCTTCTATGTTTTTGTAAAGAGACGCTTAGCAAGGGTTCACGGAGGGACAGAGTTGGAGCTTGAGATACGTGGCTCCCCATGACAGAGCCTCTAGTGCTTCGGGATTAAAGGCGATATTTCCCAATAAACCTTTTTACTATTGCTGCGTCTAAGCCATCTACAAATTGGCACCACAAGGGTACGGTGTGTCACACGTTAGCACATTTTTACAATAACTGTTGTGGTATTGTAGAGCTAATTCAAATGCCATCTAGTATCTAATATCCCCATTTCGAAAATCTCCACACTTAAAGCTGAGCACGAACCTAGCATACATACCTGTATGCTCTCTTCCACTTAGGCCATGCCATTTTCTCCAGCCTCTCTTCCTCAATCAGTTCAGCAGTATCGAGCGCACGACGACCAGTAACCAAGTCCATATTTTGCGTACGCATGAAAGGTGTCTTGAAGTAGATCTTGTATGTGATGTAGCATAACAACACGACAGGCGCCGCAAGGTACGCCAAGAAAAAGTTCTCCGCGATCTCTTCAGATGTCATATCCTTCCAGCCAATAGGCCAGATGGCAGTCCAGAACTGAGCAACGAGAACGAGGCAATTGAGGATAAAGCCTAGCCAGGAGCCATAAACGCCTACTTGGGAGCGGAATGCGAGCTCGTCGAGAGAATGGCCTTGCTTTTTCCATGCGGAGCGGAAGCGAATATGGGCTAGGCAGATGGAACCCCATGTGAAAATTGAAGAAAGCCCAGAGAGGGAGTACAGCCAATTGAGAGCGGTGTTGGACGTGTCAGGTCCACCAGCGACGACATAGCAGAGGAGACCGACGAACGATGAAACCCCAATGGCGACGATTGGGCGCCCTTTGCGGTCAATGTATGAAAGGATGCGTGGCGCCTGATTTTGCTCTGCAAGAGCGGCGAGGGTACGGGACGAGCCATACACGGAAGAATTACCGACAGATAGAACGGAAATGAGTACTACAACGTTCATTATCGATGGTAGAACGGCGATTGAGGCGTTTTCAATGGCGATGACGAAAGGCGAGGCCTTGGCATCAGTAGAACCAGTGCCGAGGAGTCTAGTGTCTCCGTATGGAACCAAGAGGGACACGACGGTCAATGCTACCATGTAGAAGAGACAAATACGCCAGAACACCTGCTTGATGGCGGTTGGGAGGGTCTTGCGCGGGTTATTAGTTTCAGCTGCGGCCAGACCAATGAGCTCAGTTCCAGCGAAGGAGAAGGCGGCTGTGACAAAAACGCTGCAAAGGCCCTTGAATCCATTGTTGAAAGGGCCAGAAAGGATTGATCCAGGTGGAATTGAAGGGTTTTTTATATATCCTTGGTAGTCTGCTGGGACGCCATTGGGTTTCCAGAACGTGTTACCAATATAGCCACCAACGGGGCCACCACCGCAGTTCAGGACTATACCCAATACGATGAACCCAAGAACAGCGATGACCTTGATAATCGAGAAGACGAATTCAGCCTCGCCGTATCCTCGCACGCCGAATAAGTTTATCGAAACAATCAGTACGTAGAAAAGAGTGACCCATGCGGCAGAGTTGGTGTCGGCAGCTCCTGGCCAAAAAGATACGGTAATGGAAGCGGCGACAATTTCGAGGGGAAGAACGACCAACCACTGCATGGCATAGTTCCATCCCATGGCGAATCCCCAAGCAGGATCAATGAACCGCGTGGAATACGCAGAGAAAGATCCGGCCACAGGGAAGATAACTGCCAGCTCACCGAGAGCCTGAACGGTGCAGAACAACATGATGCCAATGATTCCATATGCAAGAATTAAAGACGCGGGTCCACCCCTGGAGAGCGCAGCGCCAGATGTGACGAAAAGGCCGGTACCTGGGGACTGTTAGCAACGCTTCTCTCGAATTGATTCGTGTAGAACTTACCAATTGAACCTCCAATGGCAATCATCTGCAGATGTCTGCCCTTGAGTTTTTGAGCAAGGCCAGAGTTGGCAGTGCGCTGTGCAGCACCCTCATGATCGAAGCCGCCGTCTTCGGCCTTGAAGTTATGGTGGGCATTGGCGTTAGGATCGCGCTTAAAACTGTCTTTAAAGCGTGTGAAGAGAGGTCCCTTTTGTTGCTCTTCGGCGTGATGCGTTACGACATGGTCGTCGACGCTCTTTGGAGATGATCCACCATAGACACCGTCCTTTTCAGGATCGCTGTCGAAGGGTTTTGCTGACATTGTGCCTCGTGTATGGTGCCTCTTGTCGTCTCCGCGTATGCATTATTCAACCATGAAGTATGCGGAGGGGGGGTATTTGAGAATAATATGGCAGCTGGGGCAGGGTGCTGAGCTGCGGGGAAGATCGTCCGCGGTAGAATGCGACTTGGAACGAGCTACTGTGCCAAGCTACCATGCTGAACAATGGACTTTCTCCATGTGGTGAAAGGTGTAGAGCAGACAAAGCTGAATGGTCCTTGATAGCGAGGCAGGATTTTATGGAGCATTCTAATTGTACGCATCTTTCCCAATTAGGCAGCTAGGTAGTGGCGGCATGTTTGCTGTGGGGAAGCGTAGTGGGTGTGGACGTGATTAGTGCGGCATTACCCAACTGCACCTGCCCTTTTATATGCAGACATAATCATATAATCATATATCCCTGCCCGCTGCAACACTACCCGAGAGCAGTAGGCCCGTATTCAGCAATTTGGGTAGCACATCGTAACGTTTCATGGACTCCTAACTCCGTAATAAAAGGGACTCATAATAAATCCTCTGTTCGTCCTATACTAAAAAGTATAGAGTACAGTAAGACCCAGACCCAGACGGGACGACGAGTGTCATACGACACTTCTCCGCATACCCCATACCCACATCCGAGGCTTTCCTCTCCCTATACCCACATAGTTCCCTCCTTAACGAGTAGATGAACCACTCTTCTAGCAACCTGCTAAGCAACTTTCAAGAGTAGTTCATCTACTAAGCAAGGTCTGGCCGCTTTTAATTTCCAGTTTGCGAAAGATAAATGTCCACGCGGTTGCGTGTGTTTCTGGAATTCTTTTTGTGCTGCCGAGACTGGAGAAGTTGACTGCAGTGGCGTACTATGTAGACGGCGATCATTGCACCCGTCTCCTCGGAGTCGGCAGTGGTCGTCCCTGCCAAGGGCTGGGACAAGAACGCCGAGTGCAAAGAAGCATGGGAGATTCATGGTTAGGCCGCTTCGGCAATTCCGAAGCACACACATGGCGTAATTAAACGGGCGCCACCGGCGGGAGGTCAAACACCGTGATCCACATTGTAAAAATTAATAAAGCCACTCTTAATCTTCAACCACCTCGGACGATTTCCATCACGTGCATCCACCCTTAAAAAAAAACGTGACTTGTCCAAATATAGCGAGGTCATTGTTACCATCCATATCAATGATATCACCTCATAAATCACTCCGTCACCACCATAATATCCCATTCACGTGCCAAGATTCTAATGCCTCGTCCGCGAAGATGTCCCTCTCTTTCCGCCGCGCCTTAACATACAACCTCCATCGCAGTCCCAACCCGTCCAAAAACACTAGAAGAGCGTTGCATTTCACGCGCGTCATGCCTGATGCAAAGAAGACAACGCCGAAAATGAGGCAGCGGGATATTGTGTCTAGTTTCTTGTGCGCGCCACCGGAGGAGGAGGGGGGCCAGTATCGGTTCGTGCTGTTTAAGAGGAGTCAGGAAGTTTCTTCTTATCGGTAGGATGCCTCTTTAGTTGCAGTTATTATTTTGAGCGACATCGTGATATCCTCGTTTTGGCTTTCTGTTATACAAATAAAAATACATGTTTGCTCTGCCCAGCCCTCCCCTCCCTGCCAAAAAAGTACCCAACGTACAGCCATCTCTAACGCACACCAGAGGCAAATGGGCCGTCTGCTCTGGCACGATCGAGCCTACAGACGCGAGCCCTCTCGCAGCCGCCTTCCGAGAAATCGCCGAGGAAACCCAACTTAAGCCCCCTTCCATCACCCTCCTCCGCCGCGGACGCCCCTTCACACTCCGCGACGAAACTATCAGCACAGACTGGACTATCCACCCTTTCGCCTTCCTCCTTGACTCCCCCTCCACCCCCATAACCCTAGAGCACGAGCACACCGAGTATGCTTTCGTGACGCCGTCCGAGCTCTCCAAGTACGACACCGTCCCCGCCTTGGCTGACACGACACTCCGCGTCCTCCCTGGTGCGGAAATCGAAGACGCCCTCCACACCCTCCGCGCTGACCACACCTCCGGCGCCA
>JPJV01001921.1:0-19661 GCA_000750745.1 Pseudogymnoascus sp. VKM F-4281 (FW-2241)
GGGAAGGGAGGGGGTGCGGGGTCGAGATGTCGATTTGTTCTCTGTGGTCTGTGGAGTGGGCGGTGGTTTCGGCGTCGAGGCGCGAGTAGCCTAGGAAGGAGGCGGCGGTTTTCATTTCGATTTTGAGTCTAGGTTGAGGTTAGTATAGCTCTATTGTGCCTTGTGAGCAACTATGGTCCTTTTCTGTCTAGGCTTATATGCCGTGGGCTCTTATAGACGGCCATGGTATGATAACCACAACCCAAAGCGACCAACAACTCCCATTCATAGGAAGTCAGGCTGTTAAACCCAGAATCCCTCATAAAGCATTTAAACAGCACAAGTATAGCGGGGTAGAAAATGAGACAGATGAGAGGACACCTACTTCTCCTCCAAGGGTATATCAAAGAAAGAAACCCCCTCCTTAATCACCCTCTCCGTCAGCTCATCCGGAATCCCCACATTCTTCAAATACAAAAACCCAACCTCAAGCAACGCATGGCGCAGCTCCTCCAGGAACTTAGGTTTGGTCCCTGGATCCCGCGCCAGTGAGAGGTCGAGGATAGGGATGGAGCTGAATGACGACATTCTCGGAGTGCACACAGATGGTGGTTTCGTCAGCCGGTGTCAGCAAGCTACGCGTTCAAGATAAAGCAATTGAAGGCTCGATGAAGAGTATGAAGGAAGGAAGGAGCGTGTCTCCACCTGGTTTACATTGTTTATACCGCGGTTGTAAACTAGAGGGCGACGCCGAGCCATAGACGCGGGGTAAGGCGTCATTCCTGCTCTTATCATCACGTGCTACATATTTCACAAAAGGGGGCAATATTAAACCCCGTTAGGATTGACCAGTGAGTAGTTGAATGTTTGTTCCATTCAGACAATGTAGCAGATGCCCTGCTTGGACATGAAAGTACTCCTCGCTATGTAACAAAAGATCACCCTAGAACACACACATACATAGCTCATTGAACCCCAATCGGTTTGGCAGAGAACAGCCCCGCGACCTGGTAGAACATCTCCTCGATAGGCGGGAGAGCAAAGGATGGTCCAATGTCGAAGATATTCGCGAGCTGTTGCTGCGAGACGACTGGCGCGCCGTCATCGTCTGCATCCTCCTCAATCGCCTCGACATCAGCCATCTCTTCATCCTCCTCGGCTTGCGCCTCCTCAACGAGCTGCATGAGTCCCACAGCTGGCTCCTCAGCCACAGCCTCGAGTCCCAGATCCGCAATCGACTGCGCCATCACTGTTGCGGCTTGGCTTGCCCTAGGCGTAATAGTGGTGATTTCTGCTGCTGCGTCGACGATCACGTATCCTGGCGAAGCCGCCGCGGGGACCAGGGAAGTGATCAGGTGTGGTAGGCTCTGTGCCATTAATGGGGTTGCTCGTGCCGCATCGAACACGGCGATCTGGCTGTACACGCCGGCCAGGGTTCCTGCAATGTGGACACCTTCCTTCTCCCTGCCTTTGCATGGAAGTGCAACGGCGAATGTCTTGCTTTGCTTGTCGACGCGTAGATGGATCATCTCTGCCTTCTGCTCGAGAGTGAGAGCCAATTGCCTTGATCCTAGCTTGATACCGTACTGTAGCTCGTTTGAGACAATGTCGTATACGCGTACTTCATCTGCCACTGTGACGAGGTATTGAGAGACAATCGCCATCCGCACAATATCCCCAGTATATGATGTAGGGCGGGAGTATTTGACAGCACCAACAGATGGGTCGATGAGGTGAATCACAGCGTCTGGCCCTCCAGTCAACGCAGCCGCAAGGACTGAGCCGTCTTCAGAGAATGCAACGCACCCATGCTCTGGTCTTTGCGGAGCAGCAGGAACAGTGACTTCAACTTCCGAAACTGGTTTTGGCAGCGTCACCTGGCCCCGACAGCTCCAGCTAACCAAAGCCTCACCATCCTTTCCACGAACAGCAATTCGATCACGCGTCCTCGTCTTAGGTCTCCAGATGCGAACAGTGCTGTCTTCGCCGATAGTAGAGAAAGCATGAGAGCTGGGATCTACGACGAGGTCGAAAATTCGCCCGGCGCCGCAGTTCTCAGGTGCCATCGTGTGCGGGGCGTCGATCCGGGAAACTAGCTCCCAGGTCTCTGAGGTCTTGCTCCACTGCCAGAATTTCAGGTAAACCTCGCGGCGCTTGCGCTGCTCATCGGCGAGATTAATAGTCGAGTGGCCCAGGTACTCCAGGTCGCGGCGAGGTGGCAGCCATTCGTCCACGGTAGCTAACCATAATCCGTCGTGGCTGATCTGCATGTGAGTGATTTGGGGTTCCGAGATGCGGTGGGCGTTGGGACCAACATTAATGTTGGTAATGTTGGTTCTCGATAAGGCCTGGCGGGAGATGTTGTGGGAGGACGCGACGTCGAAGGTCTGGAGGTATGGGGTGCTGAGGATTTGCTTAGACAGAGGATCGATTTCTTGGTTCTCTCCAACGGCTAGAAGGAGGCGTGATGGCTGGAATGGGTTGATAACTGCCGGTGCGTGCTGCACAAGTATCCCGTCGCGCTCCTCGTCCTTGATTCTTGATACCCTGGCATCCAAAGAAACTGAATCTCTAATGACTTGGGCTTGTAGGCCAGATACACTTGTGGTGGGTTTTAGCTCGGCTGTAGAGAGAATCATGGCAGAGTTGTCTGCCAGGCGGACCGCATAAGATGATCCAGTCGGAGACACAACGATGTTCTGGATAGCTGCTGAAAGATGGGGCAGGAATTGCTTCTTTCCTGTATCGAGTTGCCACAGGACCAGGACAGTTTCGCTGCCACCAGAGATGATATAATTCCCATCCAACGACCACTTGACACTCTGGACAGCCTTTCTGTGCCAATGCATCTTGCGAGGTAGCATATCAATAGCCGGTTTCCCAGATGCGACAGCATTCTGTGACTGGATCATCTTTCTCAGGAGATCTGTGTGAACGAAAATAGACCCCTTGACATCTCCGACTACAACATCCACAACACCAAATGTCTCCGCCTTTGACTTTGACTCCTTCGACTTTGACTTCTGGCTTTTGGTTGCGGCGGTGACTCGCACGTCGATGGAGGAAATGTAATCGGTTGATTCGAAAACGCGGAACTCGTATCTGATCTTGTCTACGCTGTCAAAATCGGCGGTTTTGAGGTTGGCCACCAGGACTCTGCTCTCAGAAGCCGCAACAATCAAACTCCCGTTCTTGACGGCTTTGAGGATGTGGATGGGCTGCGTAGAGGTGTAGATTGTCCGTGCAACAGTTGGGATATTGCTGCCAGGCGGCGTGAGCTCGTGTGCAGTTACTCTCCATCCTCCGTCGCGGCGCTCCTCGGTCGTGAAAACAATATCGCGAGTTCGACCAGCGGATGTCATTGAGGATGCCGTCATGTGTGTCATTCCCATCGAAGACGTAGTCCAGAATTGATCTGTCCCACTTCCGGAAACCCAGTTGATGTGATACACAGCTCCATCTGAGCATGCTACCCAAATCATGCTCGGGTCCGTCTCCGAAAGTGCGTACGCAACGATGCGTACATTGGCTGCCCTGGAGCCATTGACGCTCAGGTCAATGGAGCGGTGTAAGAGCGAAGTTGCAGTCGAGTAAACCTGAATTGACTGACGGTGTGCGACGATAAGAAACCTATTACATTTATTAGCAACTGGAGAGTCAGAAAGAGTCTGCGTGTCCTTACTTTTCGCCCTCTGTGAATAAAGGGTCTACGTCGATCATTCGCCCTCCAATTGGCGCTGAGACTTTCCATTCGGAGCCCTTCGATTTGGAAGCCTTTGACTTGGATAGTTTCCTTGACTTTTTTTCAGATTCTTCCTTTTGTGTATATTGCTCAAAATCTTCCGCATCAGAAGACTCTAATTTTTCATCGTGGCCACTGGAACCATTGACCGTTGCAAGCTCGTTGTTCTGCTTGATAGGCGCAAAGGCTGCATCCCATCCACTGCCTGAGACCACAGCCGTTGGAGCATCTTCAAAAACATCCGTAGTTGCTTTCGCCCTTTTAAGTGTTTCGACCCCCTGCGCCGACCCTCTCTTGCGCTTCAGAACTGAAGCCATTTCGTTGTCAGAGGTTGCCCGTAGCTGGTAAGTTGTGACGTTCCGCCTCGTGAGCACGTACAAATTTGGCTCTGGGGGAAAAGTAAAATAATTTTGGCGCTAAGATTGTGGCAGCCTCGCGATACGGGCTGGTAGCGGAAAAAGTTGCACGGAATCACCGCGCGCGACCTCACTATCTTTACCCTCCAATTCTTCATCGCGACAACGTCAACGTCGGAGCAACGACACGAAAGAGGAATTCTACAGATCTAGTCACGCAATTCAGAAGTCGCGATGATTATTCCTGTCCGCTGCTTCTCCTGTGGCAAGGTACGCGGAGAGATTCACGCCCCCTTTGCCCACGCCTCTTACTGACCGCGTGCACAGGTGGTGGGTGACCTTTGGGAATCATACATCAAGCTATTAGAGCAGGGAGAGGAGCACGGGTGAGTTTACTGCGGGATACCATATGTGTTGCTTCTTACTGACGCCGCCTGGACAGAGACGCAATGGACCAGCTTGGCCTCAAGAGATACTGTTGCCGCCGGATGGTCATGACCCACGTCGATTTGATTGAGAAGCTCTTGAAGTACGACCAACGACCTAATTATAGGATCTACTCTTTAAACCAAAGACGCCTATGCTAACTGCCTTGCAGATATAACCCTGCGGAGCGCGACACTCGCAAAGCTGCATTCGAAAATTAGGATTCTTTGGCTTGGTTTTGGCGTTTACACAATGGGGCATGGTGGAGCAGTCGCAAAATGGCAAGGCGTTTTTTGAAGACTCCTGGATGGAATAGACACCTAAGATAGGAAATGGTAGAGAAGTTCTCCGCCTTTAGGTCTTTTATCTGGTTCCGTGCGTGCCACGAATATCGAAAGGCCGCGAGCGGGCCGCATGGCCACGGTGTGTGTATTAATATACAGCTGGTCGAGAAGGATTCCTTTGGTCAACACCCAGGTCACGCAGGGGGGAGGCGTTAAGAGGGGTAGCACGCGGCCGAACGAGCTCCCTTGGATCGGCTACTATTATCAATCTGTGGCTATGCTGTACCAGTGGACGAAGCGTGATTTTGATGTCTTGCCCGGTTCATAAGGCTTCCTATCAAATGCAATTGCTTGCCCGGAAATGAATGTGGACCGGCCGTTCCAACAGCCTGGAAATTTCGTCTCAGATCGCTTTGTTGGATCTAGCCTCAATTGACCAAATTATGTGCATTGCTGTCGATGAAGGCCAATACTCGGAGGCAATAACGCACGCATGCACGAGTAAGCGCTGAGGAATTTGCGTCTAATCCAACTACACCGCTTAATCGTTTACACATAGCCGTTGGAAATGAGAAGCAGGAAGCGGAGAAGCCTGCCCACTTCGACCCTATCCGGGTATGAGGGTCAATTGTTATCCTATGAAAAACCAACAGTCCTGCAAGACTCTTGCCAGACGATGCCCCAGACCGCCACATCTCCACCATGCATGCCATGTGTTCTCGGCCAAGCATAGTAATTAGACCCGGTTCCCGCGGCTGTACACGCGTTAGCCCAGCGGTTCTGTAATGATCCTTCTCGTAATCCCGCAGGAGAGGGCAGGTGAGAGGCTGTGAGATGGCCATCGGAGCCGGGGATTGACGCAGTCATGCACAATGCTTGTAGGAGTTGGCATATCCAACGTGGTATATTGGACGGCCTAACTCAATAAATCTGTGGTTGCAGCTTGCCGCGGCGCTTGCATGTGTTTTCTGTAGATGTGTACTGCAAATACTGGTCGTATCCGCGCTGTCATACTCTCGATCGGAGTCAGAGCGAGTCAACGAGAGGGTGGCTTGAGACAAACATAAGCCATGGTGCACTGTACCCGATTTCAAGTGGACCAGACCCCGAGGGCCTCGTCCCTACAATCCCAGCTATAGGACCCACAAACCCATCATCCAAGGTACTGGATACATAGGAACGACTAGGGCACGGTAAGAAGGGCTATGGATCAGCCATTCTCGCCAGCGGATTTGTTACCAGCGGACGAGGATGAGAAGAGCAAGCAGCGGGCTCGGCCGCAGGAGCACACTCGGGGGAACTATGGTGGCGCGAAGGCGTCAGTTTTCTGGGCAAATTTCCGGTCAAAGGAGGGGGAGATTCAGGGATTTCTGACGTGCAATTGGTCTGGAGGCAGCGGGGGAATGAGCTTACGCTCGTAGCATGCCATGGATCGACATTCATCCGCCACAGTTGTCGTAGTCGAGTCGCCAATGCATGCAAGTACTTTTCCAAGCCGTGTCACTGGATTTTGGGCGGCGTCAGGGAAGGAAGCACCAACTGCCACCGATGGTACTGTGCTACGACGAGAACGGTAGAGTGCGAGGACAATGATCTTCGAAGGATTGTAGTGTGCAATAGCGGTATCGACCTTCCAAATAACTCCATCGAAGGATTGGGATACTGGAAGGGGCGAGGCACGGGCGGTCGGAGGAAGTATGCTTATCCAGCAATAAATAACCCAAAGATAGGATCTGGCGTTGATATAATCCGGTGAGTATGTTTGTATTGTATTGTGTGTACGATGGCACATCGCATCGCGTGGGCTGTGGCGTGTAACTAACTCTTCTATTTGCCATATTGGCTGCTCACATTCTATTTCTTCTTGTGTTTGTTGTATCTGACTCTCATGTAATCGTATCTCGCCTCGCCAGCCCCCTACGCTCCACCTGTGCTCTAAGCGCCGACATGCCTGCAACCTCATGCACTGTTGAGCCCCTCAACCAACACCTTCATTCTTCTATTGGCTGCATGTTTGCCCTTATGCGACTTGGGAGACGCGCATCTGCATCTCTGACTGGTCCTTCTCTCCTAAGGCTAGAGGTTACTGTCCCCCCCTGTACACCCAACTGGAATCCACCCATTTGTGTCCACCTATCCTGCCTACACGCCGGCCAGTGCCTCGCGATTACTACAGGAGGTCGACAGGATACACTCGAATCTATGTCCCGCCACTGATTGATTCGACGACAACGACAAAACTATACAACACAGAGCCCAGAGTGATCCGACTGACTGAGGCCCGATCCAAGAACCTAGACCCGCAAGTAGGCCAATGCTCAAGCACTTGCGACAATCTCACACCCTCCCCACACACTCAGTCAGCCAGGCGCACCAAGCGCACCAACAGCTGGAGTAGCTCGCTCAGCTCTCTTTGTCTTTGTACGTCGACGACACCACTTCCTCAACCGGACAGCGCAGCTGCATCAGATCAAGTGGTCAGCTTTACCTGCAGTGTACCATCGTGCATAGATTGCACGAATAACACGCGGACGGGACGACCAACTCCCCAAGCCACCGAGGACCTTCATATATCGCTTGTCACTCAATTCTTCTTGAGCTATCAACCTCGACAACTTTTTTTGGACGCCAAAAGGCCTTGGATTTGAGACCCAAAATCATCAGCCTCAGTTCCGCCAGGTCGCTCACTGGCAGCCAGCAGCAACCGTGGAGCCGGCCACCACTCCTACGGCCCAAGCCAACGCCCCCGCCTCTAGTTCCGAGGATCATTCCCAGTCAACAGAAGTGGGCGGTGTTGGTTTGCAAAGCGCCGCTCCTCAGATATCTATCAGAGATTCCTCGCCCCAAGGTGAATCCCGAGAACAATCGACCGACCCATCACCAACAATGGCCGTAGAGTCACCCTTGATCTCGTCGCCCGCCAACATGATGTCAGCCTTCTCACCATACACCGAATTCTCGTTGTCTCCGAACTCACCGGCCATGCCCAACACCCCGCGGTTCCAGTCACTGTATGTATAAATCATGTCGGCTACAATCTTGTACTATACTAACTGCGCCATGCAGGTCTGCTCGGAACTCTACTGATGCCTCGCTGCATCCGAACTCTGTTGGGGCTGGTCGATTCTCTTCCATTGATGCCCCGAGCCCAAGCGATATGGTGGGACCGTCGCCAGTAACTTCGAATGGCACGGAGACAACGGATATAGAAGATGATACTGTGGAAGAGGAACACGAGGCACAACCCGCCCCCACCAACACAAATGGAAATGTTCGTAGGGACTTGGACCCTGAATGCACCAACGCTAACAGTACCAGAAACCATTGAATTCGTTAACCACTGCCCTGCCCTCTCACTTCCGCAACAAACTCGAAGACGAGCCATCATCAGTTATCCATGCCCCACAGGGCTATCTGAGTTTTGTAGGTTAAATTAGAACCAACCCGAAAGATCCACCCAGCTAACGGGCCGTCCCAGGCGAATACAAAGAATGATAACCCCCCACAACAACCACCCAATATTGACCGGTCTACGCCCAAACCTTTCCACCACGAAGGTGGGCCTCTCACAATCGATTCTTCACATAGCGGCGATAAGGTAATTGCATTAAAATAACATTCACTCATACGTTTCGCTAATATTCAACAGACGATCACTCCAAGTCCGGTATCACCTCCACCAATATCAACCGACATTGCACCTACATCCTTCACCCCAGACAATACGACCCCAAGAGCTCAAACGAGGCAAGAGCTTGACCTGATTGCGGAGAGGTCTAGATTACGTTCAAGCAGCGCAAGTAGTCTGGAAGGTATGTTTCGCAGCAAGGCCCTTGGAAATTATAATTAACGCGTACAAGGTATTCCCGAAGATGCTAGAGAGTCTGATGAAAACGGTGATATCCATAACGATGACTACCATGGCTTTCCTCCTCCCAACGACCCCGACCATGACGTGAACACTTTAAAAACGGCACTTCATGAATGCTGGACACTGTGCAACACATTAGCCAGCCTAAGCTCTATACACCGAGAAAGAATATTCAGTTACTCGGGGACTGGCGACGCCCACGAACAGGCGTGGAAGTGCTGTTGGAGACTATGCCAGAAGCTGTATGAAAACCGCGACGACCATCTTGATTTCCAATGCCGCCCCACTCTTGACTTATGCCGGGAGTTTTGCCAGTCACTATTTGACGTGCGCGAGCGCAACAACGATCTCGCGGACTCAGTCCTACGAGTCAGCTTTGAATTGAACAACCATCTTTTCAACACTCATGATAGGAACCTACCCGAGGCTTTCCGTGAGCGGACGCTTGATTTCTATATCACCTTATGTCATCGTCTGATGAAACAGAGGAGTGACCAAACAGCAGAGACTGATTCTCTGCTCCGCGCGTGCTGGTCTCTGGCTGAAATGCTTTTCAGCCTGCGCCAGAACCGTCTGGACGGCAAGGACGCTGATGTGGAGCTTCTTGGCTCGGCAGTACAGGCCTGCTGGGAGCTCTGTGATCTTTTCCGCGAGGGCTGGACACAAGTCCGCCCAGAACGAGGGACACCCCGACCGAGCCAGACAACCTTCACCCAATCATTCGACCAACTTAATCGCTCTTCCCACTCCACACACTCCACGCACTCTCACCATAATAGCAATAGCAACAGCAGCATGTCCAGTATGTCCAGCCTACCCAGCATCCTGAAGCGCGTCGAACCGCGGCGCATTGAACCGGAGACTCCCACAACCGAATTTGAAGACACGCCCATCTCGCCAGAAGACCACTCACCATCTATCCCCAATATCCTCGTCCTCGGCACTGAGAACGGGCGCAGCTCCGCTCGCTGGTCCAGCAACTCCTCCAACCTCTCTGGCTATTCCCAAGGCAGCAACAAGACCTCCAGCACAGCCAAGGGCACCACCTCCGAAGACGTAAACCTCACTCGCCTTAAAATCCTTATCCTCAAGGCCGCAATGAACGTCGGCTTCCAGCGCAACCAACCCGCAAATGGCTCTGTCTCCGGTCCCGCAAACGCACTCCAAGCCTACGTCAAGGCGCTGCCGACAGGAAGTTTCGGCTCCTTACCTTGGCATGCGAACTTGCTAGCCAGTTACAAGGATCTCGTACTCAGCGACCCTACGTTTCGCAGCGCAGTCACGCTGCCGTCGCAGGGGAAACGCGCCAATGCCCTTGATGTGAGTAAGAGCGTTGGCTGGATGATGAAGAGTGGGCAGTATCTCTGGCTTAAGGACTTGTACCGTCTCGTGTTCGGGTTCCAAGTCGAAGACGCCGAGAAGCGCAAGAGTTTGGGGATTGTGGTCTGAGTGGGATATTGATGAGGCGGTACCCCTGTGTGCGAGCTTCGGGGCCGTCTCAGAGCAAATCATCGACTATATGAGAGGGCATACAACACTGCACTCCGTCATGGGCATTACAACCCCGAAGAGAAGGGCACGAAGAATGAAACATTACTATTTTTGCGACTATCTTTTTCTCAGCGTCTACTACTACCTACACACATTTACAGTCGTTTCAGCGTTCGCGGCGGTTTGGTTGCTTAATTTGTTGGATACCCCCTCACCCCCTTCCCGCGAAGCGGGTATGTTTGCTTTCTTTCCCCACGGGCGCAAAATCGGCGTCTTATAATGGGAGCGGGCGCTGCGTTTCCTGTTTTATATTTTATTTATGATTGATTGGGTTGTTTGTTTTGGTGGGTTTGGTGGGCTCAGTCCCCCCTAACATTGTTCGGGTTTTGAGGAGGGGCATTTTTAGGGGCTGAGGGGAAGCGAGGGGTTGGAGGTTTGAATGGATTGAGCGATTTAGTGGTGAGAGGCTACGTATGGGTTACTTGGAGTGAAGGATGTAAAGGGGTTTGTAGATTGTTATAGTTTGGAGCATTGTGGAGGCACTATATGTCTATATCTTACCTTCACACATATATATACATCCCCATTACTAGTTACCATCTCATATTTACGCACATGTTCTCACCCCCCCGATCATAGGAGACATGATGCATTGTTATGTGTCCTCTATTTCCTAAGTAAGGAAAACTTTTGAAGAAAAAAAAAGGGACCCGGATTCGAAATGAGAATCCGTTGAATCCATCCTCAGCCTTGCACGCTGTTAACCTACACACCCATCTAACCGAATCGGCCTTTTTTTTTTATTGTTGGAGGCGGAAAGAAAACAAAAGAAAAGGGACAATTTCTATTCCGTGATCTAGAAGTACAGCCTTGTTTCCTTGAGATGGGAAAGGAATCAATCCTCTCTGTGCAATTTCTCGCCGTGCCTGCCCTCAGATGAACTTGAGTGACCAACCGGCCAACCAACCAACCAACCAACCGCACCCGAAGGTCGCGAATCGCGAATCGGGAACCGGTGAGAGATCGAGCGATAAGAGTTACCACTCGTACTCCCCGGACGCCTTGTGGAAGACGTAGTCCTTGCCATTGATGGTCAAGACACCATCCTTCATAACGCACTTCCTACAACACAGTTAATAATCAGAACACCCCAACTCTGCAGGCGCCCGACCAGGTTACACGGGGCAAGGCGGGGCAACGCCCGGGGGGGGGTGTAAAAACGTACCACTTATTCTTAACCCGTTGCACCTTGTCATACATGCACAGCATGACCTGCGGCGTCTCATCGTCGCCGCTATCGTCGCTCTTGGGGTCATCCGGGTCATCGAGGTCGGAGTTGATGGCGTCTTCATCGTCATCCTCGGCCTTGAGCACCTTATCATCGTCATCATCATCATCATCATCGCCCCCATCCGTCTGTCCCACGTCCGCACCCCTCATCCGCTCACGACGCCCACTAGACCCCTTGTGCTGCTTAAGCGGCAACATCAACCCACCGCCCTCCATCGCCTTCCCCCTCGCCTCAATCTGTCGGCGGATCAACCCATCCAGCTCCACGCGGCCCATGTTCAACTCCGACCCATCAGCGCCAACCTGCTTAATAACGCCAAAGTGGCTATGGCGGTCCTCATCCTCGTCAGCACCACCGTCAGTCTGCGCATGCTGCGCCCCGTTCGGAGCACCCTGCCCTTGTTGCTGCTGCTGCTGCTGAGCGGCAGCTTGCTGTCTGGCTTTTGCCTGCTGTTCCAGCTGCTGTTTCTGGTGCGCTGCTTGCTGCGCTAGTGCCTGCTGGTACTGCGACGGCGTCATTTGTGGCCGCGGGATCGATTGCCCTTGTGGTCTCTGTTGAGCCTGCTGTTGGCCAGGCTGCTGCTGCTGCTGCTGCTGTTGTTGTGGCTGGCCCTGTTGCTGCTGAGGTTGCTGCTGCTGTTGAGGCTGCCCCTGCTGCTGCTGTGGTTGGCCCTGTCCCGGTTGCTGCTGCCCCTGCTGCGGCATCCCCTGAATAGCATTAATACTTGCCGCCGCCCTTGCCCCATAGCTCGCCTGCAAATTCAGCGCCGCGCGCTGCTGCGCCGTCGTCGCATTCCCCATCCCAGTGTACGCGGGCGGCATTCCGCCCGTCTCGAGACCAGGCTCCGCCTTGATGCGCGGACCAGCGTTCATCTGAGGCATCTGGGGCATCTGTGGGAACTGCGGCGCTTGGGCTTGGGCCTGACCCTGGGCCTGCTGGCCGGGACGGTTCATGTACTGTGCCTGATGGGGAGGAACATGCTGCTGCTGCTGTTGCTGCTGCTGTTGCATGGGAGCCGGTGTTGGCTCTTGGGGATAGGACATGCTTGAGGGGATGTTGGCCATGTTCTGCTGCTGAGCAGGGGGTACCTCTGGCTTCGGGTCCCAGGGGAACTGGGCCACGCTCAACGCCGTCAATTTTTGCTGCCATACCTATTAAATCTCCGTTAGCACACATCTTTCATCAATCCCTCCAAAAAGATATTAATTCAGATGCAAAGTATGAGTTTCCCTCAAAACAGCTGTGCTTTCGTGTTCCAAGTCATGTGAGGCTGGGCCCCGAAAGCGCGCTAGTCCAAGCGAGACCGCATCTCCCTGTGAGCATAAAAGCGACCATATACCGCTGGGGCCCCCGCTGATTCTGAATTCCTCGCCTGTGCAGCGGCGAGCGCCCGCAAGGGCAGAGCAGCCGACCACGACAGCGCAACGCGACCACGACCACGACCGACGGACCCGCCGATCTGGGGTTTCGCATCGCAGGTTGAGCTTATTTGATACGAAAGGAAATAAATGAAGATGCGATGAAATGCGTCGGCGATGGGGAAAGAACAGGTACAGCAGAGATGGATGCAGCAACTCACCCGACTCAGCTCGTCGAGCACACTCTCGTCCACGCCACCCTCTTCAAAATCTACTCTCGAGCTATCAACAACATCGCGGATAATCTGCTGGTAAACAACCCCGACCGTCTGGTTCGACATCTTGCCGTCTCGATGAGTTCGCTTTGAGTCCTGTGGTGAGAAGTGTATGCCGATGGTTGTGGCAAGTGGTCGTGTGTTCTGTCAACCTCTTTCGTCCGATCTAGGCGATGGAACAGATAAATAGTGATCTAGCGTCGAAGTGCTCGATCTGTGTCCCGCAAGTTCTACTCCTCAAGAATGCGCCGACGATGTAAACGCAACCCTCTCGGTCCCTTCTCAGCCTCTGGTCTAGAGCGAACCGTTACTAGCCTCCCTCCTCCACCACGCGTAGAGATCGTAGTCCAACGAACCCTCCCTATCCTCTTAAAGGCCCCTTGTAATGCCGCGCTGAAATCGCTGGGTTTATGGGCGTTGAGGTGAGCTAGCGGTGTTGTTGGTCGTAGGCCCGTTCGGTGATGTTTCTGGAGAGCTTGCTCGGCTGGTGGACTGATTGATGGGTATCGCTCGCTTACATAACCGGTGAGGGACGCTCACTAGTTCGGCCGCCTAGTCATGGTCACTGGTGATTTTATTGTAAATTCAGATTGAGCAATCAAATTTATAAATATTCACTTTATTGTTACATTTGTTGCTCTTTACGGACATTAAATACATTAATTGACTATATTCATTGTTGTTCTACATCTATTCACTGATCTATCCATGCTATGGCCCCGCATCAATCAGTAGCCCCCCCCCGCACTTGACACTGGAGATCTCAGTCTGGTATTTACATGATGGTAACATCAATAATCATAAATAAGGACCAAAGCTTTAGTGGTTTAACCAAGAGATACATTATCACATACCCCTAGCTAATCACAAAACATAATCTAAAACACTTCTCGCCTCTTGCGTAGGAAACAAAAAAGCACACACTTCGAAATCGTAAAACAAAAACACCCTCGTCCTTCATCATCCCCAGAACCTCATCCATCGTGATATCCAGATAATAAACAACATGCTCGCATAAAAACCAGGTGAAGCACTTTCGGCCATGGACATCGAGTGAGAGAAACGAGCATCATAATCCCCACCAACTCCACGCTCAGCAAACAAGACCAGACCCCGCTAAAGCCAGACCCAAATCCTATTTGAAATTTATTGTGATACTTTACCTGCGCCCCCAGGCGTGTAGGGGGTGCGCATACAGCGAGCAAGCTCGGTAGACATCAGTTAGTTTAGCGGATAGTCATCTGCTTGACCATCTCGGCCTTGCCCGAGGCGGTGCCGGAGAGCGCCGCAGACGCAGCGCCAGCCTTCTTCTCAAAGACCTTCCAGAACTTGAGGGACTCGTCCGCGGCGGCGGTGGCGAGCATCTGTCCGTCGGGGCTGAGGCAGCTGTGCAGGACGCGGGTCTCGTGGGCGGGGATCTCGACGTTGCGCACGAGAGTTGGGTAGCTCCAGATGCTGAGAGAGTTGTCGGGGAAGCCGCTGGTGCTGACAATCTCGCGGTAGTGAGGGCTCCAGCGCAGGGAGGTGACTTGCGAGCCGGTGTCAATGCTGTTGACGCGCGCACCGGAGGTGGAGTTCCAGAAGTGGATGTGACGGTCGTAGGATCCGCCACCAGTGGCGAGGAGGTTGGGTTGCCATGGGCACCAGCTGATGGCCTTGACGGCAGCCTTGTGGTTGGTCTTGGTGAACTTGGGGACAGAGAGGGAGCGAGCGTCCCAGATGGAAACGAGGTTGTCGTTGCCGCCGGTAGCGAGCTGGGCACCGTCGGCGCGCCACTCGAGGCCACACACCTCGGAGGTGTGGGAGATGAGCTCGGCGGTCTTGTGCTGGGCGATGCGCACATCGTGGTTGAAGACGAGGCCGCTGCGAGCACCGGTGGACAGAGTGTGCTTGTTCCATCCCATCACACCAACACGGGTGTCGTGTCCGTGCATGCTGCGGAGCTTGGTGCCCTCCTCAACATCCCAGATCTGGACCTCACCCGTGCCGAGTCCAACGCCGACGTATGCTCCGTCGCCGGACCACTTAACGCTGCTGACATAGGTGTCTGGGCTAGTCTCGAGAAGAGAGCTGACAGTCCCAGACTCAGCGGACCAGACGTAGACATTGCGCTCGAGGCCAATGGCGACCTGGTTGTTGGAGCTCCAGTCGAGAAGGTTGAGGTAGTAGTCATCGACAAGTCCAGGGGCATCAAGGACACGCTCTGGGGCAGTGGCAACACGGCGTCTGAATTGGGAAGTAGTAGAGCTGGCGGCCTTAAGAGGACGGTTGTACTGGGAGCGAAGGTCAATTGGCTTGGACGACTCAGGTGGTGCAGGCTTGAACGCAAGGATGCGGGTGTTTTGAGAGATTCCGCAAGCAGATGCCAGCGAGTCTTGGTAGGCAACAGAGTTAGGCGATGGGCGAGAGTATGTGGTGGCTGGCTCCTCATCGGCAAGGTTCAGGCCGTCAAAAGCAGCCGCAACATCATCATCAGCACCACGTCCTCCGACATCGAAAGCGTGGGCACCGGAAGCGAGGACAGCAGATCCATCACCATTGCTGGTCTTTGGGCGCTGCTTGTCCGCAGCATCGAGCTTTCCAGAGCCAGCCGTGGCAATACCAGAGCTAGCGGTTCTGTTTGGGATGAACCTGTCACCGCCGTATGAGATGGTAGTCTTGTTGGACTTTGTGCGAAGCGGCGCCTTCCTCGACTTGGAGCTAGAAGGGGTCTTGGCACCAGTGCCAACAAGTGTGAAATCCGAGACGCCGAGCTCAAGCGCACGACGAGGCGTCGCCACGACGCGAGCAATGTTCGACTTGGGAGAGTCTCTGTGCGTCCTCGACGAAGACTTTGTGAAATGTGTGGCGAGGTTTCCGCCGTAGGTTGACTTGGATGCGCGGATGCTCTCGTCCTTAGAAGCGGGACGCTCGGGAGTGAACGGAGACGAGTTGTTGACTGGCTGGGCCAGGGAGCGCATGCGTGGAGAGGGGGTAAGTGGCATCCGGCCGCCGGCGGTCCTCGATGAGAACATGCCGGCGTGGGACTTGATGGGCGTGCACACGGCGGTTGCCATGATGTGCAGTCGGTGATTGATCTCGGTCGAAGGACAAGTTAATGTATCGATCGATGACGGAGATTCAATAATCGAGCGAGCTCCAAGAGACTCAACCTAATGGTTCCTGGTAGTTGTGGGTTAGTATATTCGGTGTTTGTGCTCGATAATCGAAAATGGCTTCGTGAAGAATGGCCAAGTCGGAGGCGATCAGGAGGCTGCTAAGCAATGCTGATCTAGTGGACTTTTAAAAGTATTCTTGGGAAGCTTTGAGGATGTTTGGTAGAGCGGTAGAGGATGAGGAGGTAGGCGGATATAGAGTGTACAAGTGAAGTGGTGAGAAAAGTGTGAGTGCAGAGGTGAGGGCGAGACTTTATGGAGTCTCGTCAACAAAGCAGGTTGGCACAGCAACGACCCCCAGGGTAGCACCTAGACTAAAACGAGCCAAGTCGACGTGCTGGCCAGACGACGACGACATTAAAACCCTCAAAAAGAAATTGGAGGGGTCTTCGTTCATATGTATAAGAATTATCCGTTGCACTTTTTAATGTTTGAATTGATTTTGTCTGCTCACAAAAACCGAAATACTCAACCCCAACCAACATCGCCGAGGTTGGCTCACCGCACCCTCACTTCCCAGCTTCTCGTGGCACGTCAAAACTTCGATTGACTATTAATTAGCCTATTCTATTCATCATATACCTCTAGAATTTGTTGTCTAATCCTCCTCCCATTTCCATCCCAAAATGCTCCATGTTAAAAGATACCCAGCCATGTGTATCTCCCAAATGCGAAACTCCAAACTTCTTGCTCCCCAAAACGATCAAAAACGAATCGCAGCACCCTGAACCAGCTAATCTAACCCAACCACCGCCCGCTGAAGTGAATTATCACAATAGGAAGACCCATCCAAAAGTCCATCACAATCTAACCATCCATCTCATAAAACCCCTGAAAACCCTGGGTACCTAAACGTGCTTTTACTTCGAAAATGCCGGTATTGCATGCAGACGTACTAACTACAAACCCCTCCCCCTCGCAGTCACTGTTCCAATATTTGTCCTTGTTCTGAGCCCTCAAATCGCCGCGTCGAGCTTTGTGTTACCCCTTGCATTCCATCGCATCGACCGGCCTGCCTAGTCCGGTGACTTCCGCATCATGGCTTGAGGTGACAGGTCACCATCCAAGCGCCTCCCACCCATCACCAGGGATATAACCCGCGCCCACCCCTCAAAGCCGTAGTATCTGCTGTCAAAAATCACATCTCGCCCATCTCGCTGCACGAACACGTCCCACATACATTCCACCGCTGCTTTTTGGTAACTCTTTTTTCTCTTGAGAAATTAATATTATGAACCCTTGTTATCTGCTGTGTCCCAATCCCAGGAGGCCGGATCGCTGAGACATTATCAGGCCGCACGGCGTGTTACTTTTTGTGTGATGTCACCTTCGTCTGCTGCATAGATTGACCCTGTCGGGATTTTAAGCCAGAGGTGCGGGGTTGTCTGGAGCCCAGCGGTCGGTCGTTTGTGCGCTTTAGATCGCGTGAAGGTATTCCAGATCGCGATGATTCTCATAAAGGGCCGAATACGGCTGAGCACAAACCCGACAGGCCTGAATATTACTGAAACGCGGCGTATCTGGACGACAAATAAAAATTCAGGTTTGCCAATAAACGTCGTATCAAAGATGGTTGTCGAGACCAGAGTCGAGGGGTGTCTGTAGTGGCTCAGAGGGACACAGAGCTGAGGCGGTACCGACAGTCTGGCCGATAAATTAGGTTTTGGTTTGGCGATGCTGGCGGCAAAAATGGCACTTGGCCCGTGGATTGCAGCGCGGCGCTGATTATGTGAGGAATGGCGGGTTTCATGCGGGACGGCGCGCTGTCCATATGTGCATTTCGCAGTAGACATGATGCCTCTTCGTGCAGATCTCTCTCTTCACGTCCGCGACTAATTTTTCAACGCGCCCCCGATCCCAATTAAGAATCCTAGTCATAGGACCTAGAGTCAAAGCTTCAAGTCCTTGACATAAGCCCAAGTTAAACCACCTGCCAATATCCTTCTGGTGTGGATCCGACGGCCACGGGTTGAAAGGTATCATGATGACTTGTTCTGTGATGTCAACGAATCCCGCGGAGTGGAGCATCGACCTGGTTTGTGTATTGTAAGCTATCGGCTTGTAGGCCTGCTCAGTCGCAATCATGAGGTTGTTTGCCCATTCTAGCAATGCGGCATTGCGAGGAAGGCTCCCATCGTCGCATCTGGGCGCAAAGTCGATCTCGACATGCTCTATAAAGCCGTACTCGGGCTTGAGGTGTCTGGAAACTGGGTAAGCAGCAGTCCAATGCCATATTTACAGGTCCCCAACATACCGAAAGATATTTGCGTATAGGTCCGGGGGGCTTGATACCGAACCTGCCAGCATCCGCAGATGTATCAAGTCGTATGAATCCATAGCGAGACCTTGCCAGGTAGCTTCGAAATCGCGTCTCCTAAACTGAAGATTTGGGGGGATACTGCGCAGTCTAGTCAGCCTATGGGCTGCTGCATGAGCGCGGCTACAGCATGTGCGGCTGGAATACTTACGTTTGTGGCTGCATATATGAAATGTCGAATCCCATAACCTCAGCGGAAGGATACTTGCTGCAGGATCGCCGTCAGCTCTGTGGCAGCTCGGGGGGGCAGTATTCTTACTCAGCCATGTCAATCGCCCATATCCCAGTTCCAGTGCCCAAATCCAGTATCCTGTGTCCATCGTAATTCGCCTTATACTCGGCCGAGTGGAGTTTGCCCCGTGCTACCTGGAAGAACTGGTGGAAGATATCCATGCGATCCTTCTCTTGCTGTGCGAGCGCAATACGTCAGTCCAGTGTCTGGGTGGGGGCTTGTAGCGCGGCTCAAGGGAAAAGTTTTGTGAGGGGTTGCATACCTCGTCGCATGGGAACATGTAGATGCCCTTTCGGTAGCCGTGATATAAGCGCCCATTCTCTTCGTAGTCGGGATAGTTGCCAGCCATGACAGGCTGCTGATGAGGGTAGGTACTAGGCGCCAACGATACCTGTCAGTGTGGCTGTCCATGAATGAAGGGGCAGGCAAGCGTGGTGCGGGCAGAGTGAAAAGTGATAGCGAGAGGTGAGGGTGGTGAGGAATGCGATCATTGAAATAGGGACTCGATTGGCAAACAGGAGGGAGGGGAGGGAAGCACATACCCATTGGTGGCCATCACTGCGACCATTGAGCCAGACCAGGGAAGGGGACAGTTGTCTCAGGATGCTATGACGGCGACATGAACCGGGCTCGGGGTCGTGGGACCTTTATGTTTCGAACGAAGCGACTGGGCAAGGAGGGCTCCAAAAGCTTTTCCAAAGGATTTTAAGGAAATAGCCGAAGGATAGAAGCTGAGTAAGGTCGGGGATGGGGAGTATGGGATCGTGTGGAGGTGTATATAAACGTTTTGAGTAGGAGGAGTGTCGTAGTGGTGGTGGTGGTAGTGGTGGTCGCGTATCTGAAAAATGCTGGAGGCGGGTTTGGGTGGTGGTGGTGGTGGTGGT
>JPJV01001923.1:0-23966 GCA_000750745.1 Pseudogymnoascus sp. VKM F-4281 (FW-2241)
CCTGCCGGTGCATCGGCTCGGCCTCGTCGTACTTGCCCTGCCTCTGAAGCAGCGACGCAAGGATGCCCATGCTCGTTAGTGTGTCAAGGATCATATTCCAATCTGCTTTGGTCAGGTTGAGTTCGCCACTGGGAGTGCAATCCATATAGTGACATACCTGAGTTTGTCGCTGGCGAATCTTTTCAGGTCAGGAAGCTCTTCCAGCCTCACCCACAGATTGCTATGTTCTAACGGTGTTACCTTCCACTGTCTCGACTCACCAGTTAAATTATAGAGCTGGCGTTGCCTGATGAAGCCCAGCACTTTTGAAACTGGAGATTGAAGATCGGACGTTGACTGTTGCCGTTCATCAGTTGCTGGAGGTGTCAAAGGAATCTGCCTTTCTGGCGGTGTCCCATCAACAGATGGAGGGACAGTAGGCGTCAAAGCTGAGAATCTCTTCACATCATTCATTGCTCGGCCGGTGCTGTGTGTTGTGTTGCGTTGTTGATGCAAGAGCCCGCCAAAGCTTCGGATCATTGCAGGTCTCTACGGTAACCTTGTTCTCTTGTGACGCAATTTATCACGTGAGTAAAAACACAGCCACGTAGCCTTGCCACAGGAGTTTTCACATCTCAGGCGTGGGGGTCAATTTACGCTAACCGAAAAAAAACTAGTCGCTTCGACTTGAGGTATTAATTTCCGTGGCAACCATTCATGAATTTGCCCCGCACTACCACCACAGAGCTTATGACGATCTCCCGCATGGCTATGAGGGTTTAAGAGCTCTGGTACAACCCTCTTATAGGGTTTAGGAGTAGTAAGAGCTTAATGGTGGAGCTATAGTAGGGGAAGTCTGTTTCGCAACAGATGTAGACCCTTTGTAAATCAGGTGTAATAGTAGCAACGCAAACATAATTTTCTCAAAGGAGCGGCGGGGGGTATAGTAGGGGAAGTCTGTTTCACAACAGATGTAGACCCTTTGTAAATCAGGTGTAATAGTAGCAACGCAAACATAATTTTCTCAAAGGAGCGGCGGGGGGTACTCAGGAGTAGCTGTAGAATACGATATATACTGCAATGTAAAAGATATTGATAAGTGTGTGGAATTTGAGACGCCCGAAGTCAAAGTACCTATCATTTTTTTCGGCACGGTGTTTTTTTCGGCACACAGGGACGGACGTTATATTATTACACTATCTAATGGGCCTACGTGAGTATTTGTAGGCCATACCAGGGTTTCTGCTTTGACCTCCAAAAGCCCTCTATCCAGGTGGCTTCAGTGCCGAAACCTCGGTCGAAACTGTGGCGGTTTCCGGCACCGAACGGAGATGCTGGGCCAAGGGAGCAAAATTACAGCGAGTAAAGTTACTCTCAAACTCTTTGTCTCGGTGAGGTTGGGAAGTCTGCCTTACAGCCATCGGCAGACCTGAACCAGGTTCCGGAGGAAGTGATGTGGCCGAGAAAGATTATGAGTTTATGCTGTACTGTCGATATGAGAGGATGACTATATAACGGGGGGATAAATGGGAATATACTAACGTCTTAATAGCCTCTTCCAGGATCAATGCTGATTTTATATGGCTGCCGCTGACTTTCTCTAATAGTTGAATCACCCACCATCATACACTTATCCGGTGTATCCGATGGCTTTGCTTGCGAATCATTGATGCTGCGGCGCTCGCAACGAGTCCAAACCATCAATTAGACCGGTCATTTAACGACTTGATTGTAGAACTATTAGAGACTGATATAATGAGATTATTATCACGATGCCATATTAACGTTGTTGATAAGAAGACGTGGTCGATATAATCAACTATCCCGTGATGAGGTGTTGTCGTCGTTCGCGAAGCTCGCCATCGTGAATTCCAATGGCGTGCGTTGACTGACTGACAAATCCCATGGCGCCTCAAGGCGAGACAATGATATCAGACGCGACTAAGGTAATTGCGATGATGGGTTAAGTACTCTCTCAACTTCTTGTTTCATTGTTTCTTCACTTGGTTCATTCATATTTGCGATTCCGTCAGTGATGTTACGATGCGTCTCGATGAACAAGAGCCGTTGTTGAGCAAAGTTAGAACTGGAGAGTCCGAGAGCCACTTAATCAATGCCGGTCTCTCATATCCCCTACCATCAAGAGCCATCGACGACGATGTCCTCCCAGAGACAGCTACTTATGGCCGCAACCTCGGATGGAGTGGTGCATATATAGTCGTCATCTCTCGAGTAATCGGCAGCGGCATTTTCGCAACTCCCGGCTCCATCACAAAATCAGTCGGGAGTATCGGAATCTCACTTCTGTTATGGGTTGCCGGAGCTGTCCTCGCCGCCTGTGGCCTTGCCATATCCCTCGAATACGGATGCATGCTTCCAAGATCCGGCGGTGAGAAGGTGTATCTGGAGTTCACCTACAGACATCCGCGATTCCTTGCATCCACCTTGGTAGCTGTACAAGCTGTTCTACTCGGCTTTACGGCGAGTAATTGCATTATCTTTGGGAGATATGCCGTCTATGCCTTCTGTGGGCACGATGCGACTGACTTCGCTCAAAAGTTGGTGGCAGCCAGCTTAATGACGGTGATTACTGTCATCCATGGCAGTCACGTCAAGACCGGAATTGCGATCCAGAATGCAATCGGGTGGGTTAAAGTGTTTCTGGTTGTGTCCATGGGCTTCGCGGGCCTTTATGTGATACTCTTCCGACCCACAGACGGAGAGCGACCAGAAGCAGAGAGAGCAGCCTTTGGTTGGGATGACCTGTGGGAAGGCTCTAATTGGAGCTGGGGCATCATTTCCACAGCCGTCTTCAAGGTTTCGTATTCATACTCTGGACTCCATAATGTCAACAACGTCTTGAATGAAGTCAAAGATCCGGTCCGGACGCTGAAGTCCGTGGGGCCAATTGCCCTTATCACCGCGTGTATATTCTACTTGCTCGTGAACATTGCATACTTCGCCGTCATCCCCCTTCAAGAAATCAAAGACAGTGGCGAACTTGTCGCGGCCCTCTTTTTTGATCGCTTATTCGGCAACAGTATTGGCAAAACGATACTGCCCCTTGCTATTGCCGTTTCCGCTGCTGGAAATGTCATGGTAACGACATTCTCTGCCGTAAGTTAAATCTGCAAATACCTCCTACCCCTAACTCACCCTCATAGGCAAGAGTAAACCAGGAAATCGCTCGCCAGGGATTTCTCCCTTACGCCAGTCTGTTCTCTTCGTCTCGCCCTTTCAATACCCCTCTCGGAGGCCTCATCGTGCATTACATTCCCTCTATTCTCGTCATAACTCTTCCACCCCTGGGAGACGTTTACGCCTTTATTCTCGATGTTGAGGGTTACCCCGGGCAATTTTTTGCATTGGCAACTACTATCGGCCTTCTCAAGCTTCGCAAGAGCCGTCCGGAACTATTGCGCCCGTTCAAAGCATGGTTGCCGGTGGTATGGCTGAGGATTGGAGTTTGCCTTGCCCTTATTGCAGCACCGTTTGTGCCGCCAAAAGGAGGTAGAGGAGATGTGAGCTTTTTCTACGCGACGTATGCTATTGTAGGAATTATGATGTGAGTGTTGATCTCCACATTACCGGAATTTTGCTGACACGCCCAGAATATTATTTGCTGTAGGGTATTGGTATGTGTATTTTGTTGCAATGCCGTGGTGGAATGGATATAGAATTGAAGAGGAGACCAAAGTATTGGAGGATGGAACGAGCATTACGAAGCTTGTAAAGGCGAAGAATGTAGAGTTGAGTTAATGGAATCTTGGGACGGCGCTGGAACTATGAGAATAAATGAACCTTACGAAACCTACGTGATTGCGATAAACTGGATGGTTATTTTATTGATGATATACAATTAAATAGAGATTATATAGCAGCCGTTGTAATAGCTTTGAAGTTGAAATGAAAGATCGCTTTGAATTGTGAAGCAGAGCCTTTCCCCAGCTTCCTTTGACAGAGCCGCCTCAATCATAACATGATGTAGCGATTCATTTCCCCCGCTTTCTTCTTTGGCCACAATTGTCGACGAGGAGTACACTTTTCAGCAGAAAAAACAGTACTTAGAACCGCCTCAAGAAGCTCCGTCACCCCCTCCCCAGTCATAGCTGAGCACTCGAAGTAACCATCCAAGTCAATACTCTGTGCAAACCGTTTTGCTCTTTCTCTACCGACAGTGGTATCTGGATTTTGAGAATCGTTCTTACACCCTACCATAAATATAGGGATGTTTATTTCGAAAGGGAAATCTGGAGAGCATAACTCCTCAAGCTTCCACCGAAGAACCTTTAGATGGTCATCTACGTTCCCCATGAAGTCGAGTGAGAAGCAGTACAGCAGAATGCTTGCATTGTCGTATATGATCGGCTCAATCTGCCCGTGAATGTATGAATACTCCCAGAAGGAAATTGTAGAGTGATCGCCGACTGTCCCACGCCGTAGCTCTATGATATTCATAATAGAAGGAGGCAGTATTTCATTGGGCGCTCCACCGCTGGAAGTATCCACTGCTTGTTTGAGAAGGGCGGTAATGAGAGAGGATTTTCCGACACCTTCTAGACCACCAATGGTGATTTTCTTGAAATGACTAGGTTCTGGATCTGATGCTGGGAGTTAATAATTAGCCAGTGAAACACGTATACCAGGTTAGGTTCATACAAGGCAACGATGCACCCGTTAGAGCCGCCGGGTCATCCTGTCCACTGGGTCGAGTTGTATGCATATTACAAGAACCTGCAAGTCTCTGGATGAAGTCAAAGACGCAGCTTTCGTGTATGATGAGAACGGTTTAGGTTTGAACATCACAAGAAAGTGGAATATCGTGGACTTGGGGTCCTGCAGCCTCGATAGTAAGCCATTGGTTTTTAAGACCGATGAGTAATCTTTTTACCCATGGTTGATATACTGGGCTTATGTTGTTGCCTTGTATGGTTCATGATCGTGATATGTATGTGTCTCACTTTTTACTGCACAGCCACAATTACTTGTACGTACAGCCACGACTTAACCGAGCCACAGCGACAAACAACAAATCCTAAAACTCCAAGTTTGAGTAACCGCTGGTTGATGTTGAGTAACGGAACGTGTAAGGGACGGGGTCTTATATTCCACGATACTCTAAGAACAACCACATACGACCATAGACTCAAGAGAATTGGGCATCCCGTCCGCTCTGCCATACACAAGCTTGAGATCGGTGGATTAGTAGTTGGGTGGGTGACCACCAGCGAATACCCACTGTTGTATGTTTTGTGCTTCATTTTTTTGTTTTTTTGCCGATTTTATATTCTGACATATACTCCTTCCTTCTGTCGCCAGCCCTCAATTTTCGATTCCGTGATATGGCGGATGCTATGACCGATGGACTACCGATACAATGCTGGGCATGCCGGCGCAAAAGACTTGTATGCGACTCCACTCGCCCAGCATGCAAAAAGTGCTTCAAAAGGGGGAGCGTTTGTCCAGGGTATGGCGCGAAGCCACTGACTTGGGTTGAGCCTGGCCATAAGAGAAGTCTCAAAGGCAAAGATGGGCCAGAGAAAGATGAAAGCTCGACAGATGGGTCAGAGATGGCAATTGTTATGCCTCTGAAACCGCGATTAAAAGGGTTTGATGCGTGTCTGAGCAGGTCGTTTGACGGCCAAGCTATCCTGCACGCTATCGATTACTGTAAGTATTTTAATACACATCATCATTTAGTAGTAATTTTACAATCTAATACTCCGCTCCTCGAAGACAATGCCATGATCTCTCCGGACCTAGTCCCACTCGAAAATCCAGAAAACCCATATAGCTTCAGCTCGTCGGATGTGCGCTTTCTACCACCCCCGGTTCTACACAATCTCTTTTCAATTGTGTTTAGCCACGAGCTCATCCGCCGCCGCAATGGAATACATTCGGATACTGGCTTTGAATCTTCGTCGGTGGCCGTGTATAGCCATCGAGGCATAGCCCTTCGATCGCTGAATCAATATCTTGGATCCCCCGCAACGCAGACTTGCGATATGGTTATCGCCTGCATTTTAATGTTTACTTTGGCAGAGGTGCGACTATGCGTTTTGGTTATAACATTTGGCATACGCTGATTTAAACAAATTAGCTTCAGCTATCGGTCTGCCGCGATTGGGACAAGCATGTCACGGGCGTCAAAAAGATCATTGAATTACGTGGTGGTATGAAAAATGTTGTCGGGCGAGGTATACATTTAGATGCTATGCTTGCGTACTTTATGATGTGCGGCCGCTCCTATTTCTTTCATTTGTCAAGACTTCACTTGCTAACTATTTTAACGTAGCATCGATGTTATGAGCTTTACAACAAGTCCGCGTTCGACGATAACTCACACTAATTCTTGGATAAACGGCCAAATACAGTATCTGGAAATTATCCCAGCTCTCTACAAGAACGGCTTATCAACATGTTTTGCATGCCCAGCAGAACTCTTTGTTGATATAATCCGAATCAACCAGTTACGAGCATCTCACCAGCTATTATCAAAAACAAAGATGCACCAGTCGACTGCTTTTTGTCAGGAGATCCTACCACATATCCTACAATTTTCCCCTCTGGAGTGGGTTGCAACCAACTTGTGTGACCAGAACCCGGCAGTACCATCCGACATACAGGCCATTGAGTCTGTAATGTCAGGATGGCTTAGTATTGCGGAAATATACCATGCTGCAGTAACACTTTATTGCATTGGCTCTCTCGCTCGGTTTATACCAAGCGACTCTCCAATTTCGCAAGCAAGAATTGCATCCTATAGTTCGATAAAGTTCCACCTCATCAAGTTATTCTCAGCAACAGATGGAATGGCGCAGATGAGAAAGCTCTTATTATGGCCTCTTATCATTGCCGGGATCGAGACTGGGCCCGACGATATTGGATTTACATCGTTTATTACTGAGCAACTAAACTGGATGAGCTCGGCACTGGGAACTTTTGCCCCAATTGAAGCGATCCAATTTTTGGAATCGCATTGGAGGTCTCTGGACAATTACCCATTATCACAGGAAAAGACTTGGGATTCAATGTTTGACAAGCATTTTGTTTTTGTTGTTTGAATCACAACTGAGAGAATAAACTGCTGCGCCGTTCACCAGCGATCCGAACCTATGTGGCGTCTTTGACAATTCAATTGGAATATATTTAGGCACTCCTTTACAACTTTCTTTAATAGAGAGGAATGAATCTTGTAATACTATAATCGATCTCTTGCTACAAAAAAAAAAAAGAGCAGCCAGCATCCGCCTCTCGCTCACTGGAGATACAAAAAACTACCACCATCGCTTGCCTTCTCGAACAACGTTGGTCCCGCAATGCACCTCTCCGCCCCACGTATGGTGTGAATTCCAGTTATCAACAAAGCTTACTTGAAACCCAAGCTTGCGATAAATTGTTTGCACAGCACTAGCAAGTATATCCTTCCCGTCAATAACTGGGCCCCAAGGCGTTGGCGCCAATATATCGCCATGATTCAACACAAGTCCATTGATAGGATTGGGATACAGTGATACTCCTAGTGTGGTACTGGCGTTCCGTTCTGGCCCTATACCGTTGCCTGGTGGGAAAGTGAGACCGGTGCGAAACATTACAGGAACGCGGATGATCTCCGCATCTGTAATACCTGTCTCGGCCTTTAGTAGGCGGATATTTCGTTGCATGCAGGAGTCGATGGCAGCGTTGGCCTTGAGAATACCTTCCCAGGCCAGAACTTCCGAAATGGAATCGTCGGGGACGCCATGCAAGCCGCCAGGAATCCCGAAGAGATCGATCGGATTCCCCGCGGTGTCATTCTGGCGAGAAAATGCTCGCGTATCGCCATGACCATTCCTCACTGTATTCTGAAGCATTTCCACTCCGGAAACGGGGTCAGCAACCAGCATGACCCAGCCGCGGGGGCTGTTGACAGGTAGGAACTGGACGATTTCATCGACATGACCGATGGCGAGGCAGTCGGTATCTAGAAGCAGTGGATCCTGTACCTGTTGGGCTCTGAGGTACTCCATAATGTACGGGATGGTGGTATTGTGAGTGCCCATGATTATGCGTCCCGCATGGTATCGTTTGCCATGAAACTCATACGGCGGAATCGTCTCAAGATTTCCCATGGAATTGACATCATCTCGTTCGCCGCCAAGATGCTGCACAGCTCCCACGCCAGAGTTTCGGAGGTACTCGAAGACTTGACGGCCAGCAACACGTTCATCTTGAGCGGAGCGTATCATCACGCGTAGGATGATAGGTCCATTAGGCCCAGGCATACTGGTATACCCAGGCTCAACAAAGTCTTGAGCCCACAAATCATCGGAGCCGTTGAATTGGGTTAATGGGTATCTTCCCCTGGCCTTATCCAGAGCATTTTGTAGGCGATCCACGAACCACCCTTGGAAGAAATTCCCAGTGTCAGAGGAATTTCCAGCCGTGGTAAAAACTTCGCGTACAGCTTCGCCATGGTGATGCGTTAATACTGGCGCAACTCGTAGTCGCACAGTGTCTTTTGCAGTGGATCGGCCATCATGCACGGTGAAGGTGACCGCAACTTTACCATCCCACACGCCAGGGCGGCGGGTATCTCGAGCATCGATTCCTAACTGCAATCCCGAAGCAAGCTCACGTTGAGAGAACACATGCTCATTGCCTGTGATAATCCATCGGGACCCCTCGAGGCGAAATATTCGGACCTTCGAGCGACTATTTGTGTCGCGTACAGCTACAGTCCCAGATGCATTTGGACTGAGCCTGGGAATGGGAGCCGTACGCAGTGGCGCTAAGTATTGAGGCGCCCTTTGTATGTCATCAGAGGCGTCGTTACAAGCTCCGAGCTCCTCGTTTGATGGTGCAGGTCCTGAAAGCACCGGCTTGGAACAGCGACGGTCCGTATCGCCAATGTTTGCGAGAAAGATTGCGCCGAGATCGTCGGAACCACACAATTTATCGAACAAGTCAGATTTTCCATGGATGTCAACTTTGCCATCTCGATTGGAATCTGCTCTGATATCGGCTTTAAGCGCGAGTGAAAGGCCACAAGTTGCTGCTTCCTTGTTAGTTGCTGTTTGGGAAACATTCGATGGCCATACCAATAAGCAGCAGGGAAAGGACTCCTTTTGTCATTTTGTTTGTCGAATGTAATATAAATGTTATAAAACAAAATCTGAATGAATAACATGAATCTCATGACTATCAGGCGCTCTTTATACCCTTTATTCCCACCAAGATGCCCAACAGCTCTTCCAACGTATCTCCACACATTTCGGTCCAGATACCAGAAATGAGGCAAAGCCACCCATCGAAACCCATAATTCGGCGTTCAATCGCATAACTATCCGGTCTCGACTGAAAGCCCATGAGGCTAATTTTAAGGTTATCAAAACGGAATGGGAAACAAAGATGGCCAAGACTGCGGATAGCCACGCGGTAATGCCAAGAGTGATCGACGGGGCGGTGTGGCCGTTAGGTCTTGGCCAACATTCTTACCGATTTCGGTAAAAGATCATCGACCGCGTCATCGATCTGACAGCTGAGACGAACTTCTCGAATTATATCACTGCTGACATGTCAGCCCAAAGTTAAATGTCACAGCCCTGTGGAACACGAAGGACTCAGGTGGGCTGTGTATCTGAGTTGGTGATTTCAAGTTAAATATTGAAAATCACGCTCGAACGATCCTCTCACTATCTAAGTTTCCTTGCTCCTCAAAGGCTATTGCTATCACTATCACTGACTACAACACCAATTTCCTCGCCACCCTCACAAAACTGTTTTCCTTATATCACTTTCTAAAACCCACATCTGCAATGTCCCAACCCCAAGTCTTTGTCATCGAGGGGTTATCAGAATGTTCCAACGCCACCGTTTCCCTGCAGAATCCCCAAGGCTTCAAAATCCCGTTCTACAACATCCAGCCGTCTCCAAATAAAAAGTCAAATTTCTATATCACACGTGCATCTCCAGATGCATCTCAAGTTGGAACCATACAATTCCACTCCCTATCCTCAAAAATGGAACTCCTCCTTCCATTCGAAACGGTCACCATGCGCCACGATGCACTCACGGGTACCAAACATAACTTCACCAGCGCCGCCGTCAGGGGAGACAAACTGTCCTGGAAGGAAGATAGCCTCTTTGGCCACGGAGTTAAACTTGTGAGCCCGGATGGGCAACAGTTGGCACGCTTCCGACGCACAGACAAGGTGGCTGGGACGGGTAGTTTGGAGGTTTTTATCCCGGCCGAGGGAGCATTGCTGGATCTTATTCTTGTGAGCGGAATCGCGGCTGCTGAGTATCGGAGGAGGTCAAATACCGAATTTGAATCCGTTGGAGACGTTTTGGGAAATCTGTTGTAGCGTTGTTTGGGAATGATTTTGCTGATGAAACTCTTCGGATAACTGGGAGCCGCGATAGGTGTTACGGAAGTGTAAGAGATTTATGGTTCTTTTATGTATTTATGAATTTTAACTTTATTGTTATATCGTCGACGTTTATGTTTGGGTGTTTGTGTTTGGGTTTGGTTGAGAATTAGCTGGGTCGTCTGGACTGTAAGTCAATGCAGCTATCCAGGAAGGAACGATATGCTATGCATACCAGTCGCTCCTTCCCAGGATATTAGAGCACATCATGATTTTCTACAACGACGCGGACGCAATTGTGCTTTTGACTATCATCCAATCATGTTCAATCAGTTAATACTGCCACTTCTTTTCGATACCTATAAACAATCCCATTGGGGTCAAATGAGCAACTCTCCGCCTGGAGATTCTTCCCATTATCTTTACCTTCTCAAATATATTCCATCCACGCGCAGTACACCTAGCATTAACTCCACTAACAAGTCAAGGCCTGCCGCCTCCAGTATTTGCCGGATAAGCTCTACTTTGGTTAATCCCCGCAGGGCGAACCTTGAACGAGTCAACTCTGCTCTGGCCAGTCCTCCATCGGTCAGCTATCCGCAGGATAACACTCGTCTCGCGGGTCCTTTTGAGTTTATCTATCCACGCGCTACTTTTTTAAAACCTATCAATTTACCATCCAGTCCACTGGAACCCACGTCTCCAGAACTTATCTCCCACGGGTCAACCTTCCAGCCACCAGCTATTCTGCAGCCACCTTGCTACTACGCACCCCCGTTCAAGCCAACACTCTACAAACCGAGCCATCCGAAACGAGCCCTCTGACATGCAGCCGGCAACCTATGACAGCCTACCAAAATCATTCCCCATGGTCTGGCATTGGGCGCCGGCTGGAGCTGGCAATTCGTGGCTTTGTCTCACTATATATGACGGTCACTTTTATGATGGTCGTGGCGTGGCAGGTAAGAGCCGAGGAGACAGTGTCAATGGTAATGTTCAAGTTTGAGACGATCAGCTTTCTCTGGCAGGTAATATATTCTTGGATAACGTTTGTAAGTTTGCCTTGACATCTTCCAGCGTATTGTGCAGTCTTTCAAAAATTTAAGACCTTGGGAGCCTTTAGAATGAGCATGATGGTATTGCGGCATTCATTGGATAGTTCCATGAATAATAGGTCATGACTGCGAGCTAATCCCTTTAATAGACCTGGGCGCTGTTGCATCTCATATCTCCGTGCCATTCCAGCAAAGTGAGCCATGGAGTCATGGACAGCATGAAGATTGCCTTCCGATATCCATTGACAGACACGTGGCGCCAATTTTTTAGCATATTCTATACAGCAACAGTATCCCTCCCGGATGTGGCTGCTCTGGTCTACTGGACGATCGTGGTTCCCCATGATGTAGTTGATGGTATGCCAACACTGCAATACTGATAAAACGGGACGCGGCTACTGATATGTTCTCCAGTAGGGTATCTCTTCAACAACGGTGACCTCCAATCATTTTGCATCCTCAACCTGTACTTCATATCGCTGGTCGTTGCTCTCATTGAAGTGTTCTTCTTATCTAGTATCAATACACCAGGAGTATGTTCTTCCATATGGCAATCCTTTATCTGTATATCGGGGCAAAATTGGATTTATTTGTCATAACTGACTCTTCCAATAGCCGTTCTTTGTCCACGTCCTTTGGCTCTCCGCAATCGGAGTAGGATACTACTTCTGGGCCTTTTTTGGCCACATTCTGATGGGAAATTACATATATTTTTTCTTGGATCCGGAAAAGGTTGGAGAAGAGAATGTCGTCATTGGACTGATTGCATTTGTCTCGCTGCTGAACATCTGTGAGTTTCCACACCTGTAGAATGGATCGGCGAGAACTGACTATATAGTTTACGGTGTTGCATATGGAATGTCCAGCGATGCCATTACATGTCCACTGAAATTTTTTGGAGCTTTGCAATTGCCTAAGTAGATAGAATTTGGTAGTCATCAGTCTTTGGTGTCAGTCATTTGTTGAGGTCTTAGACGGTGTCTGGGAACTGTTCATTCTTGAGATGGGATTGTGTGCTTCTGGGTGGGTATCGGATAGGTTTTAGCGAGGAGAAGCTGCATTCCATGGCTAAGAAAGTGTAAATTCATAATAAATTACACTATTACGCCGGATAAATTCATTTTCGGTCTGATAATTTGGTGATATTTTTGTTTCTGGACAATAGAGCTGGAAACGTGATGCAGTAAATACCGTACGAAAATACGTGAACAGAACACAGAGTATAATACTTACATGCTGTAATGAGAAAAACGGTGGAGGTGAAAAATTTCTTAGTTTGTGTTCCAAGAAGTTTCGTTTTGTTTATTACCTCACTTTAGTAGTCCGAGAATTCGCAACAACGTGAGCGAGCTTCATTTGACAAACCAAGGATCGATATCTGTGTTCTGAATCAACAACCTTTCTCAGATTATCACCCAAGCCCTTATGTTTCCTTGACAACAAGCTCTGATTACTGTGTAATTTATCCCAAGAGAATAAATATTAGTAGATATTGTTTGTTTGGAATTTAATAACAACGATATGCCTGTCCAACATTTGGCTACCCGCCTTAGGGTGACCCCGAAGATCATCGAAAGCATCATTCATGCACTACCGCGCAATGATTTGACTGGGAAGGAGTTAGATACTCTTGTGCAGGAGATCCAAAATGTCCAGCATAGATATCTCCAAGGTGACAATCTCGACACTGCCACAACGAATACTTCGGAGCTGGGAGCCAGTAATGAGCCAAAAACAACTGACCAGATCGAACCTGTTGAAAGCAAGGAACATCATTGGAAGAAAGGGGAATGGTCGCAAAAGTACAAAGGAATACTTGTCAGTCTCCATACAATCTTAACATTTGCCTGGCTTTACAAGCCTCCATAAACTAACTGTCCAAAGGACAAAACAAAGGTTCCTGCGCAAAACCTCCAAAATTACCTCGGTGACTGTTTGGAACAGGTCGATACCTTGGTTCTAAACACCCTTCCAGACATCATCGGAAAACGACTACTCAAAAAATACTATGAGGATATTCGCTGGATGAGCGCCAAATACTACGGTGATCCCACCGATGATAACGAGTTCAAACGACTAGTCAACAAAAAGGAGTCAAAAAGGGAGTCACAAAAGGCGAAAAAGGAAAGAAAACGAGAGGGAAGATGCGATCCGAATATGGAGAATAAGACGGTGGGGGATGAAGGGGTCAAAGCACTCAATGAAGTGGTTTCCAGAGCAGAGATAGAAAAGGGCACGATGTTGGTGAAAGACTGGACACTGGGTTGAAAAAAGATGATGGTGGTGGCGTTCAAGCTGATGAGGAAGGAGCGTTCCATCCTCACGATCACATTAGTATGCAAGCCTCCAGTACTGGCCAGCTTCTCACCACGAGCGATAATCATTTGGCACAGTCCCTGGAACCCTAAACAGCAACGAGGCTAAACTCAATCTCTGAAATTAACACCCAAACCTTTACTATTCAATCGGGTAGCAGTTATTTGCGCGACCCGGTTGTCCGCAGACAAACAACTGAGTCCCCATCGCAACGCAAGAGCGAGGCAAACCGTCAGAATCTATCGGTGGGTCAGACCATGCAGTCAAAACTAGGGCCAGCAGCCTCAGTGTCAGATAAACCGATGGAAGAGAGCTCGGATAGAACTCTAGCTCAAGATATAAGTCATTGTAGCGACATCCAGATCGCGATAAAGGTGGAAGAGTCACCAACGCCGGAATTGTTGATGAGACGCATGCCGCAGTATTTGGAATTTAACCACAACAATATGACATCCATGGGAGATTGTGGACCTGGCGTATTTCGCCTCGTGGATGCAATTTGCGAAGAAAGGGGAAATCGCGCTGAACTGGACGCCGAAAACGGAGAAGCCGAAATTCTAAAAATTGCCAGAGAACGCATCAACAAAGTCAGTGGACAGACAAAATTAGGACATAAATCTGCGGGATCTGACAAAATCCAAGAACTTGGGCAAGTCGCCGATACAATTAAGAGACGTCCCCAATTAAATTTGGAGAAGAAGGTAGAGGAGCAAAGCACTGGACAGAAGCAAGGGGGCGGCTTGTTTCCTCACAAAGAACCCCGGCCTTACATTCCAACGCCGGGGTTGCGTAATTCTCTCGAGCTTTCAAAATTTGGAGACTCGTATTCCCCGCAAGAAACAAAATACTTGGAGCCACTGTTAAATGAGCGACTTCCAGCCAAGCCACAAAACCACCCTGAAGGGGGCGAAGCCTTTATCGAAAGTCCCTTGTGGTCGACATCAGGCACCGATGATGCGGATGCTTCGAGAAAATCTCTTGCAATTTCAATTGACGCTGTGCGGAATAGGCGTTTGAATAGGAGGGAGAGAAAACAGCTCTGGAGGAAAGCCCGGGAAAGCCATAACGTTGGTCGAGTTATTACGGATTTGGGAATAATACCGGAGACCGGCATTTCCACAACTGCTGATACTGCCAGCCGATCGAATCACTACCAATAAAGGAGAGAAATTCAGCTGAAATTAGAATTATGTGTTCCGATGGAGAACTGAGACCTCGTGGCGACGAAGATGAGGAAATGCTCGTTTTTGTAGATTGGGAGCAAGCCGCACAAAATAAGCTTGGCAATAATGATTCGTTCAATCCGGTTCAGCTATACAGAAAGTTCTTACGATCGATGATTGACGACAAAAAGCTGGGAAGTAGACCGATGAGAACAGACCAGGCCGCAATGCTTGTCTATGTCATCATCGGAACCGGAAGCCCATGCGCGATTACACAATTTGTAAAACTCTCAATGGCTATGAGAGAGGAGCTGCAAGTGAACATGGAGTTTCTTCCAGGTCATGAAAACTATGGGAGAGCTGCGCTGAGACTCACCCAGGGGCCGGATGAGGGCCCATTTAAACCATTCGCGGAATCAGTTGTGGCACACGAGTTTTTTCGGTTATTGGAAAGCGAGAGGGCAACTCATGGTGAGATGCTCCCACTGACAGCAAGGGCCTTCGATTTTTTGAAGATTGGGGAGCTGGAAAAAAGGTTGCCCCCAAGACATGGCCGAGGTGCTAATCTACGAGCTCTGCAACAGACCGGATATCGTCTCTCGAAGCTGACTTCAATTTATGGCGAGGGAATTTTGGCTCTGATACCTTCCTCGGGCCACTACGGGGATTGCCTCAATGTACTTGCAAATATGGATGAGGCTTCGTTTACGGTTTTTCTGCAACACATGGACAAGGATCGCGACCAATTTCTTTTGAAATTATGTCCGTTGTTGGAGCCCTATGTGCGCGAGGGGATGTGGGGTACACTTACCCTTCCGAAGCTGAGGGTGGAGGTTGATGGGGAATTTGATGAGATGGCAGTGAAAGATAGGTCCGATCAGTTGGCATCGATGTGCTTGCCATCATGGGCTTGCATTCGATTGGATCGCAAGTGAGTTCTCAGGCGAGAGCATTCTTCAGCAATACACACTAGAGATAGGTGGTGTCATTCAAACGCATTTAAATGCTTTGATGACAAGAAAGTATCCGTATCGGAATGCAATAACTAAGAGCAAAAATATCTATAAACCAGCATGGTATCCCATGGCCATGACTATATACACAATTTCCTCGAAACCTCCCTCTACTTTTTACCGCCAAGTGTTACTAACAGTTACAGCATTCTCGCAAGATTTCGGAACTGTAAACGAGCGATTGGGGTCAGACTCCCAGCTCACAGCCCCAGAGCTCTGAACATTGATGAATTTATACTCAAACTTCGTCCCAGCCGCAAGAGTTACTGTCGTTGACCATAACGGATTAGCATTTGTATATTTCGACGCCGACAGCGCAACGGCCTTGCTGGTATCCCAGCTCCCTAGTTGAGAAACGGATCCTACGACTTTGATAGTTTGACCAACTGATGTAGTGGCAACCTCGTTGAAAGTGACATCGACGTTCGCGGCAATTGCGCAGGCTGTTCCTGTTGGGCTGGTGGTACTGGTACTTACCGATGGGGCTGCCGTGCCAGTTGGCTGCACGCTCGATGACTGGCCGCCTCCAGATCCAGAGATGGCAATATCAGCGCAGGTGAGGTAGACCTGGCCCGTCTGGAACGAGTTCCAGCGCAGGGACATCAACGTGTGCGCCGAGTTGATGTTGGGAATCTTGACCTTCTTGGTGACCGTGTAGCCGCCGGCGATGGATGTGTAGCACGAGTTTATTGGCGCATTGTCGACGCCCCTGCACTTCGTCTGGTCGCCGGCGCTGAAACCGTTGCAGGTGAACCAGTCATTGCGGTAGCACGATTGGCCGGCTGAGCAGTCGGGGTTGTATCCGCAGGTCTGGCCGTCGACCTCGGTGCAATCTAGAGTACCGGCTTGGAAGCAGTCTTCTGCGGCTTGCTTTTCGGCATCGGTTGGGAGGTAGCCGGGAGTTAAGAGCTTGTCGACGAGGTCTTGGTCTTCGCAGATGCGGTAGCTGAACATGCCGCCATGGTCACCGTTATTGTCAACGCACCATTGCACTTCAACGATATCCCCTGCCGTGTAGGTTACCACGGGTGACTTGCCCCAGTTGTTTGCGGGCTGGTTATAGTCTATGCTGACACGAGCATTATAACCGCAGGGTCCGCTTCTTCCCACTGGTGCGGCGGTGAGATCAGGCCATGCGGAAACGGGCTCGAGGATAGTGCATTCGGGACATGAGTCTAGATTTGCCTGTGACAAATGATTAGCAAAATACTCTCCAACATGGGCGGAAGATCAGAGCAGGGGACCATTTGCTACTAACCTTAACTCCAAGGCTAGTTCGGCTCTCAGGCTTGACCAAGTAGCCATGTCCCTGGACAAAGGTAGCTAATCCAAGAGCTGTCAAGGCGGATAGCGTCTTCATTTTTGACACTATTAGCGACTAGATTTGCGAGTCGAAATATGTGAAAATGTAGAAAATAGTCTGGAATGTCTGGCTTTTCAAGATAAATTATCATATAGCGGAGCTCCCTCATTTTATAACTATCGCCATGTCGAAACACGAACCGCGAACTTGGCCCATAATCGCTTCATCCTTATAAAAAAATCTACCAACCCGCTCACGATCTATGGACCTACAGTATAAGGCCCGAAACATGCAGACGCTGGCCTTGGATCGGAAAGAATAGCCGCATTGGCCAGGGACTTTAGATACTGTGATGTTGTGTCCCGTCTCACGGCTTGGGAGGCGCCGAGGAGCGTCCGCATAGATTGGATGAAGCAATACATTCTCGCTTGTTGTAGATGCCGAGGACCTTACTTTGACGGTTCTCGCACCTATCATGTCGCGATGTTCGATATGCGGGGAACTTCGATCCGACAAGGGGTTATTGTGGCGTTTTTTAACCGCCAACACCAAACATCGCCGCCATGTGATGAAATATCTGGCGTGGGAGTTATGATTCGCTGGCCCAATTTATATAATTAAGGTGTTGTTCTTAGACCGATATAGGCCCGATATAGACCTTACACAGGACCATGAATAGTCTATTCCACCAACAATAGCATTTTCCGACTCGGTGGAGATCCGCAAGTTGGCTTGACACTCTATTTCGGCGCCGTTTTTGAAGAAAAGCAGTCGAGATCTTGCGGGGAAGTGAAGCACAGACCTTCCCACGATCAAGACGGCCCGAACCAGAGTAAAAAAAATGCATCAACCGCCATTATGTGGCCTGGAATCAGACTGTATTGTTCACCGATAATAAGCCGAAGTACGCGTCGCCGAATATTAGCTTTAGCCACAATGCGGCACAAATTTGATCTCAGTAACTCGAAGAGCAGATCGAGCGCAGTTATTCCTTGAATGCCGAATGCAAGGGACTTTCGGCGAGAATATTGAGGCTGCAAAAGGGCCGCAACCTCGGCCAGATCGGCCTTGATGGCTCATTTGTGATGTGGTTCAATTAATTGAAAGTCGTCAACTGTAGGCAAATGACCTGAGGCAGGACCGAGAATCGGAGTAATCTATGAGAGAGTAAACCTCAGCTTAACTACATCAGAACGGCGGTCGCAACATCATATTTTGTCGGAGGAGGTCACAGTTCCTTCAGCCAAATCCTCGTGTTCAAGACTAGCTTCCTCTATAAACCTTCGTGTTCACGATTCGTGACCTCCTTGAATGGATGGAGGTTATCGAATAGATACATTGGAAGAATATTGGAAGCCACAGCGATGTCAACATCCCTGGAATATGGGATAGCGGAATATTCCTTCATAACAGAAGCTTTTCGTAGGAGCTGTTGAGAGTTTCTCTGCAGAATATTTAGAGGACAGAAGTCACAGCGACGTAGACGGCGACTGAAGTATGAATAGACAACAGATCTTTGAGAGAGTATTTATTTACAACAGAAGCTTTTTATATCAGTCGCCGAGGGTTCCTTAGCAGTTACCTCATAACACTCTATTCTCACTATACATTGATGCATGTGGACAAGACGAAGATGGGGTGGGGAGTCAGGGCGTTTATATCGCGATATTTTAGCTGCGAGCTTCGACCGGATGCAAATGGCAATATTGAACGTTCAACCAGGGAATCACGATCGCGTTATCATAATCTCGCCTGTAACTCAACTTGGCATTTTTCAATGTGTTGTCTGCTTCGGAGGCGTGTTCTATACTTGTTCTCTGATTGCTTGAGTCTTTGCCTTGGAAGCACCGGGCCGGGCGGGTATTTGCTATTACGCCGAGACCAAGAGATCGGCGGAAAGTTTATCCATTATAATCATACACTAAAATCTTATTATGGGGCCGTCATTTAAATGCGGGGGAGGCGTATCTTGGCACTAAAGTCTTGAGAACTGCCGGGCATCCTCATCTCCAGTTGCGACTCGCTGCGCTTAAATAGGTTGAGGAGCTTTAGAAGTTCAATGCGTATATCGTACTGTATTTGAAGACAAGATCTTCTTCCAAGAATTGCGGCTTCCATAGATGAACCAATGGCCCACTCTCGCGTCGAGAAGTCCAACAAGCTGCCCCGCAATACTATATTATACCCCGCCACGATAAGTAGCCCGGTAGGGTGCCGGCAATGAACATGAAACTACATCACCCAATGAGTTACTTGCTGCGCAACAACAGATCTTCTTCAATCTTCTCTTTGCTCATCATTCCTCGATTCGTGCAATGCCTTGGGAATTTACCCACGAGATCTTCAGATTGCGGC
The DNA here is from genome assembly GCA_000750745.1 of Pseudogymnoascus sp. VKM F-4281 (FW-2241). Taxonomy (NCBI): domain Eukaryota; kingdom Fungi; phylum Ascomycota; class Leotiomycetes; order Thelebolales; family Thelebolaceae; genus Pseudogymnoascus; species Pseudogymnoascus sp. VKM F-4281 (FW-2241). The sequence goes on from JPJV01001923.1 coordinate 19,534, forward strand.
TCTAGGGCCGCCAAACCGTGGGAATATCCAGGGGGCATTTCTGACATATTCCTGTTACTGGCTCCATGTGACTTTGGGATTGTTCTAAATCCTCACAAGGATCATGCTTCCATGCATACTTCCATATGCCGTTAATTAAAACAAATCGGATTATCCAGAGGGGGAGCTTCTCCTCGGCCAGGTATAAGAAGCCCGTCCTCTTCCTCCTAACAACCCCTTTCTTGTACTCACCAGCCGACTCTTTACTTTCTCTAGAGACACCGCAGACATGATTCGCACACTCCCCTTCGCTGCAGCCCTCGTGGGCCTTGCTGCTGCTCAAACCCCGGGTACCAATCCCGAAGTCCACCCCAAGCTCGAGACTTGGAAGTGCACAGTGGCCGATGGTTGTGTGTCTGCCAACACCGCTCTCGTCATTGACTCTACGGCCCACTCTATCCATTTGCCAGATAGCACCACTGCATGCACCGGCACAGACTGTATCATTGAGGGTATCGAAGACTACGCCAGCCATGGCGTCACCACCGATGGCGCCGTTCTCAACTTGCTGCAGTTAGTCGATGGAGTGTCTGTCAGCCCACGAGTCTACCTCTTGGAGGAAACCGAGACGAGCTATGAGATGTTGCAGTTGACCGGCAATGAGCTCTCCTTTGACGTCGACGTCTCAAAGCTACCCTGTGGCATGAACGGCGCTCTCTATCTCTCTGAAATGGGCGCCACTGGAGGCCAAAGTGAAGTCAATCCGGCTGGAGCCCCATACGGAACTGGCTACTGTGATGCCCAGTGCTACACTCAGACCTTCATTGATGGCGAGGTAAGTAACCCAATCGCTCAGCCTATATTATAACCCCTAACACACCATAGGCCAACCCCGAGGGTCTCGGCTCGTGCTGCAACGAAATGGACATCTGGGAAGCAAACAAGGCAGCTGGGGCTATCGCCCCTCATCCCTGCAGCGTCGACGGCGTATTCGCTTGCACAGGCGAGGAATGTGAGGCCGAGGGCGTCTGCGACAAGAACGGCTGCACCTACAACGGTTACGCCCTCGGCAACGACACCTTCTACGGACCCGGGATGATCGTCGACACCTCCCGCCCGTTCACCGTCGTCACGCAATTCCCAGCCACCGACGGCATCCTCACCGAGATCCGCCGCTTGTACATCCAGGACGGCAAGCTCATCCAGAACGTACCGATTAACATCGAGGGCCCCGAGCCTGGAGACAGCATAACTGAGGAGTTCTGCGTTGCTACTGGCGCGACTGCTTTCAACCGCCTCAACGGTCTTGAGGGCATGGGCGGCGCGTTGTCGAGGGGTATGGTCCTCATTTTCAGCGTGTGGTGGGATACTACTGGTTTCATGAACTGGTTGGATAGCGGTAACGCGGGACCTTGCAGCGAAACCGAGGGCAACCCTGAGGAGATTGTTAAGGTTGAGCCCAGCCCAGCTGTGACGTTCAGCAACGTCAAGTGGGGTGAGATCGGATCGACGTACTCCGAGGGTAACTAAGTTTGGTTTGGACTTTAGAATAAATAGTGGGCTTGTACATAAAATAGAATTTGTGCCCTCGAAGCTTTGTAGGCCGCTTGCCATACTGATAGTAATTCTGACAATATCTAAGCGGACTATCGCCTGTATATCATGACACTTAAATCCCAGCCTTGACTCGATTATTAATCCACAAACGTTTCTGAAATCGGTCGCTCAAGCTGATATCGACTCAAAATTATTAACGCCAGCAGCCATAATATCCATCCTCCACATACTCCTTTCGCAACGGAGTCATAGAACCTCACCCCAGAGTTTGTAGCTGCTTCACTTTACTCCGCGCGTTCCTTCCTACCTCCTCGATCGTTAATTAGTCTACAGCAGATTTCTTAGACGACTATTATAGCAGTCCTCTTCCTTCTTCTCTCCGTTTGTTCTTAAACTGAGCTATTAAACCTCACCACCATCATCCCATTAGCAGTTCCCTGAATATCTAATCCCTCCTCGCCCTCCCATTGTTCATTGTATCTCGAGCCAAAAATAATATCCATGCCCTTCGCCGTCAAGCCCTTTGTCTCCGGCAGAAACCTGGCCACCATTGCCGCAGCCAGCAACGTACAAGCAGCAAAGAGGAAGAAAAAAACATTTCCAGAGCGGTACGTCCCAGAATTTAGGAGGACAGGCGTGAGTCTAGCGATCGTATATTGCATAATCCATTGCACGGCTGTTGTTAGCGACATGGATAGTTCTTTTAGTCGTGGCTGGTAAATTTCGCTGCTGTAAACCCAGGGAACGCCGTTCCATGCAAGGGAGAAGGAAAGCTGTGGTGTGAGCGTTTATATTAGGGAGGTTGGTAGATGTATTTTATTAGAATAGGAGGAGAGAGGGAAAGGGACAGGAAAACATCACATACTGCGTAAAAGAACACGAATCCCATGGCGAAATAGCCTGCTATAGACCCCGGCACGGGTGATCCATGCGTTACGGTTAAGAAGGAGCCAATGTAAACGAAGGCCAGCACAATGCCGGTGCTGGAAATAAGGAGAAGGAACTTTCTTCCAAACCTGTCAATGAAGAAAAACAGGCCCACAAAGGTGCCTACCGTCTTAGCAATGGCAAAGAAGCCGGAGAGCAGGAGAAGAAAGTTCACGGACGTAAAGCCGATCGATCGAAAGATAGAGGGGGAGTAGAAGTTTACCCCGTTGATTCCAGAGGTGTTGGCGCCCACCATTAGCAGACATCCAATGATGAGACGGTTGATATTTCCACGCCAGAAAAGTTCGCGGAAGAGGTGAAGAGGGAGGATGGTGTTTATCGTGCGAAATCGTCCTGTCGGAGACTGTTCAGGAATCGAGGATGAAACGAGTTCGATCTCTTCGGTGATATATCGATGTTCGGCTGGCAGACCTCGAATCGAACTTAGAACTATCCTTGCTCTGCCGATTTTCCCGCGTTGGATTAAAAATAAGGGGGATTCTGGTAATATAAAAATCACAGCGAGAAGTAGTAAGCCAGCGGGGATGATTTGCATCGCAAGCGGAATTTGCCACTGGCGATCCGACCTGATATTAAATCCTACGCCGACGAAGTAGTTCGCCCAGAACCCACATAAGGACGCAAGCTGGTTGTTTATCTCATACAATCCTACGAGCGAGCCGCGTATCGCAGGGGGCGATAATTCTGAGATATACATGGGCACCACGACCGTAATGCAGCCCAGTCCGATGCCGGCTATAAAGCGGCCTGCGTACATATAGGAGAGTTGGCCCAAGGCAAAGACTTGCAAGAAACAGCCGAGGGCGAAGAGAACGGAGCCAATAGCCAGAGAAGGGAGGCGGCCGGAAATGCGCACGAGGGGAAATATTAGGAGCGAGCCGAGAAGAGCGCCGAGTTGGAGAAGGGAGACAATTGTGGAGGTTATGGTGGCGTATTCGGGGGTTGTGGGAGCCGGCAGAGAAAATGTGGCGTGGAAGGAGGGAAGAACGATTGTGCCGCCTATCACGCCGTTGTTGTAACCAAACATCCAGGAACCTGTTAAATTGTGAGACCTTGTAGAGTAAATAGAGATTAAGATCTAGGGCAGTGAAGTAAAGAGATAAATCGACGGCCACTTGACTGATGTATATCTTGCATATTAATTCCTTAGGACAACTAGAGCAAGAGGTTTCGCAAATGTATCATTGTATGTGTGCTTCGGCTAGCAAGAATTGAAACATCTCGTAAAATACAAAAGCACGAGGAACACACCCATTGTAGCACAGAGGGCGAGTATATAAATTCGTGAATTATACACCTCTTTCGGCGTAGGCCGATCCTCCTCTGCTCGTCCAAATCCCATAATTTGAATGTCCAAAATGTATGTGCAATCTTCCACGACTGTTCTTTCTGAGGATCCTGGTTTTTCCTTCTATAAAACTCAACAAATTTACAAAACAGAGTCCGAATCGAAATACAACTAAAATAATACTGATTCACGACTGTTTCCATTGCAAAGTCCAATAGGAACAGCGATAGTATCAATGATGGCACAAAATCAATAAGAGCAATCAGCAGAACCAAGCCTATCTATACATACCAATTCTTAGAAATATTACCCCAAAGCGTCCGGTATCGTCGTGAAATACCCCACTGATTTCGCTGTACTGCCTTTCTTCCCTCCGCATACGGGCGCGATGTGGGCCTCATGCCTGTTATGACTGAACCCTCCGGACTGATGTGCTCCGGGGTGTATCACACACAACCCCCAACCCTCCATCTCCACTACCCTCTCGGTATGGCTCAAGCTATATTTTGTCCTGTAAAGAACCATATACCCCGATCTTTGCGAAAATAATGGTATAACCTGTAATAGCCCCATGCTATGTCATGTGATTTATTTGCGACTATATATAACGTACATGTATAGCGAGCGACGCATCCAAGCGAGCGACGCACTTTGTCATACT
>JPJV01001930.1:0-13550 GCA_000750745.1 Pseudogymnoascus sp. VKM F-4281 (FW-2241)
CCTCCCTCGCCGCCTCAACCGCCTCTCCCACCGACCAGACCTTCGCGCCCGCCACACGCTGCAGCAAGTTCCCCAGCCCACCCGACAGGCACTTCCTATACCTCTCCACAATATTCGCATTCGCGTAATCGGCGTCATCCGTAATGCCCCCGTCGTGCGCGAGGTAGAAGCGCATAGCATCCACTCCGAACCGATCCATGGCGAAAAAGGGGTTCACGACATTCCCGGTCGACTTGGCCATCTTGGTGTGTCCCAGCGTCCAGTGCGCGTGCGTCAGCACCTGTTTGGGGGGGGGCAGGTCGAGCGCGAGGAGGAAGGCCGGCCAGTAGATGCAGTGGAAGCGCATGATGTCTTTTCCGATGACGTGGACGTCGGCGGGCCAGCCGGCGTCGCCGTCGAAGAAGGACGCGCTCGGGAACCCGGCTTTGGTGATGTAGTTTACCAGGGCGTCGAGCCAGACGTAGATGGTCTGTGAGTCGTCCTGAGGGACGCGGATGCCCCATGTGAGTCTGTTGATGGGGCGGGAGATGGAGAGGTCCTCGAGTCCGGAGGTGACCCAGCGCTCGATGTCGCGCATGCGGTTTGCTGGGACTACGAATCGGGGGTTCTGTGCGTAGAAGGCGAGGAGGGGCTCGCGGAGCGCAGAGAGCCGGAAGTGGTAGTTCATCTCGGCTGTCCATTCTACTTCCTTCCCTGTCTCCTGGGCTGCCATGAAGGTGCGCCCTGTCGCGGGGTCGAGCCGCTTCTCGATCGCGGAGGAGGGGTAGAATGTTTCGTCGCTGACCGAGTACCAGCCCTCGTGCTTCTTCTCGTAGATGTAGCCCCGCTCCTGCAGTAGCTGCCAAAAGTGCTGCACGGCTTCCTTGTGATCCGGGTCCGTCGTGCGGATGAAGTGGTCGTAGGAGAGGTCGGCTCGCGCGGCGAGTTGCTTGAATGTCTCTGAGACGCGGTCGCAGAATTCTTTTGGGTCTTCGTCTGAGATCTCGGCAGCTTGTTGGATCTTCATGCCGTGCTCGTCGGTGCCTGTGCAGAGGATTGCTTTACGACCTTTGAGGTCCTGCCACCGCTTGAGGATGTCCGTGAGGACCATGGTATATAAGTGTCCCACATGGGGAGCTGCAATGCGTCAGAAACAACAATTCTTCCACTCGTCTTGGTAAGGTGCGTACCGGCATTGACGTAGAATATCGGGGTTGTGATGTAGAACGGCTTCTCCGCCGGCGTCTTCGTGCTCGAAAACCGCGATTGTGACCGGACAGCGCTGTTTGTCCTGCAGGACTTGCACACCCAGTCACTCGTCCATAACACTTTTGCCCTGGGCCGTACAGACCGCCGCAGGCCGGAGGCGAGGGTGTTGAAATTCATTGCTCGAGCAAATAAATCATGGACCCTGACGATGGCCTCGGCCACTTCTTTGGGTCGCGATTTAAGGTGCGGCTCTTCCGCTAGCTTGGGGATTTTTGACAGGGATACAACAACGATGACCTATGTCGCGTCGTCTGTGAAACATTCACTCAGTATTTTTTAGTTATAATGCTCAGAATAAATTGATATAATACTAATGCAATTGGCGTTTTGGGAATTGGTAATTCAATGGGTGTCATCCAGTGATTGTGTGCAGCAGCAAGTGTTTAGAGTAATTATTCCAAAAAAATATGGCACTCAGTCACGGATGGCCATCATTATCATATTATGTCTTATTATATAGCCTTTCAATGAGTCAGTCACTTAAAATCGTAGTCAAAGATATGAATCCTATCAAATTGAATTGCTGGTATAAACTCCCAGCTACGCATCTTCAGCCACCGAGCACACTGAATAGGGGTTTTGGGGAGAGACACCACACTCCTCCGAGTCCAGCACCGAGGCCAGCACCATGGCCAAAATCGTTGGATCTTGGAGGCAGCCCAAAAGAGAAAGGTGTGGGTGCTCGGTTCCTATTGTCAGTTTATCGCTTACCGCTTCCCATTGTCGTTTCCTATTGTCTATTGAAGATTTGGCGGCTGTCCGCGCTTACCGTTATTGTCACCAATTAAGCGCCTATTGCTTCAATTGTTAGCCCCTATTGTTGTCACCACCCACAATTAGGCTGCCAACCTCAGAATAGAGCTCTAGAGCATCTCAATGGCAGAATGGACCACATTGCGAGGGATGCCCCTATATATTCCTTTCGGAAACCCGAGTCCTCTCCTTTTCCTCTCTTCTTTCGATTCCTCATTTTTCGACAAAGATTTGACAAACCAAGCAATACGACAAAAACACCACCAACCAGAACCACCACCAACCACAATGGCACCACCACGCCACCTCAAGCTCACCCATCCTCGACCTCCACCATCCTCCTACACCGAATCAACCTCGGCTTCGGCCTCTCCTCCCTCGCCTCCGGCCCCGGCGGAGTGCGACATCCCAATCCCGTCGGTCGAGCACGTTGACAGTGCCGATCGCACGGCAGAGTGGGTAGTCCACTCCACCGGGAGCCGCGCCAACTCTCCCGACATCCCGCCCCGACTCTCGGGCACCTCAGTCTTCTCCGAGAACTCGGCTCCGGCATGGGAATCTTCCGAATCCCGTGGCCCCAGCCTCTCGGACAACGGAATCCATCGGTCATCGCCAAGCGCCGCTCCGATCCCCTCCGCCTCCAATTTCGATGGAGAGCGCGAGATCAAGCGCGAGGCCACCGAGGATGACGCCTGGGGTGCCAACCCTCAATCTCCTCCGCCACGACGATCTTCGGTATCTGGACCCGGCGAACCCGACGAGCCTGCGCCGTCGCTGTCCACCTCCGCCTCTGGACCCCGCGTCTTGTGCCCAGCTTCCTCGGGCAGCAAGCGCTCCAGAGATGTGGAGGACGACGGTGCGGGTGAGCGGTCGTCACAGCGCCGCCGCCGAAGTGCCAGTCCCGAGCACCTCTCTCGACGTTCTTCGGCTCTTCCCTCTGGTGACCGCGCCGGACCTGCGCCATCGCCGTCATCCTCCGCCTCTGGATCCGGCGTCTTGCACCCAGCTTCCTCGGGTGGCAAGCGCTCCAGAAATGTGGAGGACGATGGTGCGGGTGACCGGTCGCCACGACGCCGTCGAACCGCCAGCACCGACCTTCCGCCTCGACAACCATCGGCATCCACCTCTGGCAGACCCAGCCCACCTGCGCCGTTGTCGTCTTCCCCCGCCTCTGGATCTGGTAGCTCGGGCTCGAATTCTTCGGCCAGCGAGCGCGCCAGAGCAGCGGGGGACATCGGTGCGGGTCAGCGGTCGCCGCATCTCCGTTGGAGTATCGGAAGAGGACTTCCACCTCGACAACCTCCGCCCGGCGTCCAGACTTTGCGACCAGGCTTGCCCTGGAACAGCATCATGGAGGGCATGGTGGAAGTGGCGATGGAGGCTTATAGGCCGCCGGAGCCTGCTGCTGGACCGTCGGTACCGAGTCCTGTTGTCGACCCTTCGGTTCCGGAACCTGTTGTCGACGCTGCGGTCCCGGCTGTCGACGCCGCCGCCGTTGACAATCCGGTTCCGGCTCCTGATCGCGCCGAGGGTCGACTTCTGGCTCGCATGGAGGCGTTCTTGGCAAAGGGCCGGGTTCTCCCGCGCGCAGAGAGATTCTCGATGGTAAGTTCATCATTCCCCCCAATCCTCAGCCACCGTTCTTCACTGACTCTTCCACAGTACCGATCGTTTGAATCACATCTCTCGCGGGAAGAGCTCATCCTGGAGTTCCTGATTCGGGAGCACGCTTGAGAATCCCGCGCCGTCGGGTCAGAGTTCGGTGTCTCTTCTTCGGTGGCCGCGGTTGGAACTCGCTTCTGGCACGTTGTCAGATGTCGTTTCTCCGCTTCGGTCGCCAAGTTGGGCCTGGGCTTTGGCTCGTTGCTTGCGCCCTCGCGGCTCCCGGTCTCCGGATGCAGCTTTCCGGAGTTGACTTCCGTTTCGTCAGATTCGTTGCCCCTGTCCCTTTTCCTTCGCCGGCCTTGCTGATGACCTCGCTGTCGTCTCTCGGTGCGGCTCACGGGTGGCTTCGTTCTGGACTTCGGTAATTCTGGACTTCGGCACTTCTCGGCTCGGCTTCGCCAGCACTGCTGATGGCCTCGCTGCCATCACTTTGCTCGGCCTCTTTCTCTCGGCGTCGGCGCGGTCACGATCTCACGGCGGATATCTGGGTGGAGTTTATCTTTGCGGTGTCCATGAAGGACCCGGGGTTTGTTTCTGTTTTCTGCGATGTTTCCGTTATTCTGCGATGTCCATGAAGGACTCGCGATTTGTTTCTGTTATTCTGCGAATATACCCGGTCTGGGGAGTTCTGGTTGCGAGTCTGTGTCACTTCGTTTCTGCATGTTTCTTCTGCTTACCTTGTTTCTCGTTGATATACACCGAAATGAAAGCTGACTTGCTGATATTACCTCGCCGCTGGCTCGTGCATTTGTGACAGCATCACCCCGGATAATATACTTGATTGATCCAAATGTGATATGTCACGGCCGTATGCATGTTCGCTGTCCGTGGCTGCTGAAGGGTGGCACAGGATCTGCATGTCACATTCTCACCTCGCACCGCATTGCCATTTCATCGCCGCATCATCCCCACCCTCATACGCGTATACTATGTACGGAGCATATACCCACTCCTGACCAGTCTGTCGCCGTCAAAAAGGAGGAGACACAGGGATGGTCCGGGATCACATGATAAGTATCTTCAACACTGGTTTATGGGCCTAACCGCATACAGGAGCTAACGATGCACCAGTCGTCGGCGTTGACCAATCAGAAAAGCGCATTGTCGTCCTTCGTAATGCGTTCCTGCTCCATCGTTTTGGTGTGTGGAGGGGAGGAAGGCCAGAAAGAGGCACCAGGTGCACTCCATGAATCGATGACTGTGTGTGCCTTCCGGCCACATGGCTTGAGTTATGTACAGTGCAGTGCCATCACTTCTCCTTCTCCTCCCCTTCAACTTCATTCCACTCACAAACCAACAAACTCTTATTATTATTGCTACCATAAGCATTTCATATTCTATGGACCTATCACTGATTTGAACATCTTTGACTGCGTCATCACTGTCCAAACAGGCCGAGAATATTCTATTGCGAACTATTTGCGGCAGAACACATACCGACAAGGCTGAACCTTGGCCCCCTGCACGCAAAACCCACACACGAGAACAGGACGACGTCGGTCGTGAGATTCACCTTCAACATCACGAATTGATTCAGAATCACGAGTTTATTACTTTTATCTCACATTCAGCCTCCCACACAGCACGCAGCTGTGCATTATTGTCGCGCCTTCTGTGAGGCAACGAATGTGAAGCACCGCTGTCCCACCCGTTTGTTGGGAACCCTCAACAAATAATCACCAGGGCCGAACACTCTCTTGATCCACGACACGAGCGAACAGAGAAAGACAGCCATCATGTCCTACGAATCTCCCCCTATTGTCCGTCCGGTGCCCCGACGTCCATTTGACATCAACCTCACAGGCGCCACTCCGCCGTCCGAGTCCGAAGCATCGACACCATCGGTGCGCCCCAGCTCCCCAAACCACCTCGATGCGAGGTCAGGCAATGGCCAACCCAATGGCGGCTCCGATACTCCAAGCTTAAACCCCACCCGCTCGATCCTCAATCTGACGTCCTCGACGCTCTTCGGGATATACTCACCTTCGTTCACGGACAAAATGGTGGACAATGAGCCCAGTACTCCCTTTGGTACCGGCGCCATGACACCGCTGTCTATGGCGGGCTCTGCTGTGCCTTCCAGGCCGCGGACTCGTTCGCCGCATGTGGTACCCGTCACACCATTACATCTACGAATCGTTGGCCTCTCGTTGCGATCGACCCTTCTCTTTCTTCTCGGCACCGCATACGGGTTGCTGGTGACACACCTCCATAACGAACAGCGCCTCGCGCCTTTCGGCGCCCAAGGTTTTATTCAGCCAAGCTACGACAGGAAATACTTAATATTTTGGGGCATAGCGGGCGTGCTGATGGGAAGCGCGCTGCCTTGGTTTGATGGGATGTGGGAGGACTACTTCGGTGAAGAAGTAACAAGCAGTGCCGTTGCCGGAAAAGCGACTGATGGGACCGCCAACGAGGAGGAAGGAGTGGCAGCACAATGGACTCCCGTTGTTAGAAGTATCGGAGCTTTTTTTGGCATTGCTTTTGCTATTGTAGGTCCCCCTCTTCCCATGACAGGCTTCGCTTCAACGCTAACATGACATAGCGCAAGCTTCCCTGGACATCAACCCTGCAGGCCTCCCTTACTCTTGCGCTTGTAAATCCATTCTTGTGGTATCTATTGGACCGCTCGAAGCCAGGCTTTGTGCTCTCTGTCACCGTTGGGTTAATTGGAACCACTGGACTACTCATGTTTGATTCCAGTATGGTTCAGAGTCCACTTGCCGCTCCTTCATCATATAACAGCACCTCAGGCTCTGCTCACACTGGATTCTATGCACAAGGCGAAAACAATGAGTTATTTGAAAGCGCAGTTTGGGTCATGAGTGTTCTGTTTTGCTCCGTCTTGTGCTTTGGGCACATTGGGAGGAGGCTCGCGCTTTTGAGGCGGAAGTCTAGAGCCGCGGCTCTTCAGAACAACTTGAGGTTCTCTTCAGAGTAACTGCTAAGGTTTAGGTTGGAGATATACCCTGGGTGAGTTGGCATAAGCGTGACATGCCATAGCGCATAGCGTGTAGGGATAGTACATTGAAGTTCCCGGTTACAGGGGATTGCGAATAAAGGAAATTCTACTCCAAAAAAGCATAGGGGAAGCACAAGAAGCTCTGCAATATGTAATTCCATAATATTTAATCTACATTGTTCAAATCTAAGATAAGTTTAGACAGGAGAGATAGGGGCGGACTTGCGTGTATGACCGATTTATATATTGTTTTGACGACCTTGTAATTCAGGCATGAAGCTCACATGTACTAGTGTCCGCACTCAGCCTAGTGGCGGTTGGCCAATTTGATCTCGCGGGCATGAATTTCGAAGCGCATGTCAATTCCGACCTCATAACCAAAATTCCCTCACACGTCGCACCTCCGTTCTCTCTTTCACGACCCTCCACCTCATTGCTTCACATAAAATAAGTACAGCGATCCATCCTACACTCATTTCAAGGCTTCTCCGGCGTAGATCGCTCACCCAACGCGACGCAAACGCTCCTGACGTCGCGTTACGTGACTCTGGCCTTTCCCGTCGCGTACATTTCTATTGCCCACGCCGCCCCCAGATTCCACCGATGACCAGGCTCCGATCTCCTACATCATAAGAGAGATGGTTGGCGGGAGGCAGGGTTGAACCGATCAGCGAGCACCATGTCGCGCGCCTCAACGGCGGGCTTCTCGGACTTCTTCCCGTCAGCCCCGCGGTCTGCGAAGAACAGGGCCAAGGAGCGCGAGCGCGCAAAGTCGAAACCCCTCGATTCCCCGCTGCTCGAGCCCGTGAATACAGATCGGGATGCGCATATCCCATCCAGGTCACGCGACGAATCGGGGCGGGGCAGTATCTCTGGCGCGGCTGGCGAAGAGGTGGCCCGTGATACGAATTCACGCGCGGCGACTGACGAGGGAGACCTACAGCAGGGAGATTTACTGAACTGTGTCCAGTCTACGAGCTCGCACGCAAGTACTACGTCTTCTATCTTCAGTAATACGGCGCCGAATACTGGCGCCGCGGCGGCCTCAAACCTAATCAGTCTCACGCCATTGACGAATGACGACTCATCACCTATCGGACAAGTAGCGAGCCCGAGAGGTCCCAAAGCGGGCCTCAAGACTCCTTCGTCTTTGGAGCACGTAGAATCTTCCACATCGAAGCACGTGCTTCAAGACACTCCACCACCACAAGATATGGCGGAACCGCAACGAGCACAAGTGCGAGATCGAGATAAGCCCAAGGGCCAAAAATGCGTGTTCGATCCGCAACTCGACAAGTCTGGCATAAAACCAAAACCGAAGGTCAAATACAAGGATATCTCTTGGGTATGTATAAACCACGTGGGGAGCGTCATCTTACGAGTGCATTGAGTGCTAACTGGTTATTAGGAAGATGACGCTCCCCCAGAGGATCCCCGAATTGTCGGCGGCGATCGCAAGATCGACGTAGACTACACGATGCATGCGAAAGCCCGCCTCCGACATGAGCCCATGCTTCTGAGACCTTACCAATATGACCCGAAGATATCAGTGGGCCCTGGGCCTCCTACGCAAGTGATGGTTACTGGATTCGATCCACTTATGCCTCTACAACTGGTTCTGAACGTATTTGCGAGCTACGGCCAGATTCAGGAGAGCAGTAACAAGATGCACCCAGAAACCGGGACGCCTCTCGGGATTGCAACTTTCCGCTACGCAGATTGCGATAAGTCGGGCAGGAAGATGAGCGCCATTAACGCGGCGAAACAGGCTGTGAGAAAGGGAAATGGCGAGAAGGTGGGGGGAACAAGCGTCAAGGTGGAATTCGACCGAGATGGTATCAGGAGCAAACGGCTGGTTACAAAGGTCGTGGCAGATCAGAAGAAGGCCCTTCAGCCCGTTGCGTCGAAACCCCAAGCGGAAACGAGAACTGGTGATGGAGAGAAAACCTTTGGTCCTCCGCCAACAGCCCCGAAGGGCCCAGCATCCTCCTTTGCGGCCAGAACGCCTGTGCGCGGGCCCGGTCACCCACCAGCATTTGTTCCTCGCCCACCGAGGGATTCTGAGCTCATTGAACTGGTTCCCATCAAACCCCAAATCAAGACTCAGCCGTACATATTTGTCGGGCACGACTCCGTCCCTGTACTTGGGTCCAGTGTTAAGCATATGAAGAACAAGCTCAATACTTTTGAACTCGAAAACCTGCGCCTGGACAAAACCGGATATTTCATCTTGTTCCCGGATTCCGTCAAGGGCCGGTTAGATGCCCAAAGATGTCTCAGGCAGGCCAACGGAACGTCTTTGTTCACATATACAATGGTTATGGAAATCTTCCTCTTTGGCACCGAAGGGAAGAATGAAGACCACAAGCCCCACGCAGACTGGGGAACTGGGCAAATTGCACCAGCAGACCCCGAGCCTTCAAGGCCATCATATAGGCGTCATCCTAGCCCAAGCCGAAGAGTAGAGAGCCATAGGGAACGCGATGACGCTGCACAGAGAAAGAGAGATGAGGAAATCGATCTCGAAGAGGAGAAGAAGCAGCGAGCGAAGAACTTCGACCCAGCGAAGGAGGCTGTGGATGTGGTTGTTCGAGAACTGACGGAAAAGTTGATCAAAGACTTGAAAATCAGAGTCGCTGCACCTGCACTGTACGCCTATCTGGATCCCGACAATCACGTTGCCAAAAGACGACGTTTAGACATCGCAGATCCAGCAGACTCTAAGGCTCCGCCTGCTTTCTTGGATGACGAAGACGAGGACACTACACCTGTCGGCACTCCCAACTCAAGGGCAGAAATTGTCGACAAGCGCCTGCTCAAGGCGGGTAAGCTCGATATTACCGCTCTCCCTAGGATTCGAAAGGCACAGGGCCGCTTAAATAAGAAAGCAGTGCTTGTGGCAGAAGCCAGAGCCAAGGAGAAGCGACGTGGTAAATTACACAAGAGGGAGACGGTTCTCCAACCTGGTCGGCACCCGCACCGTCTACATGATTTCCACAACGACCGTGACGATTGGGATGACGATAACGAAGACCGTATTTCGACCCGCGATACGGAGGAGCCGGAATCGAGACCGCGAAGCAGAATCAGCTCGGACGATGAGGAGTCAGAAGATGATTCATTCATGCCCAGATCCAAGCTGCGTGAGTCCCATGAAGCGCTGGTGGACTTTGATGACTCGATGACTGAAGCCAGCGTTGCTGCCTCGGATTCCGCACCAACAAAGAAGAGAAAATTGGTCCTGAAGGCCGACAAGGTCACTAAACGCCACAAGAAGTCGGGTGATGCAATCTTCGAGGTGTCTGCTCATAAGATCGGCAGTGAAGATCCATCGGTGGATGATATTGCCATGACAGATGGTGATGAGACTCCACTGCTAGATGAAAACGGCGAAACTCCTCTTCCCGAGGCCGCAGCAGCTATTCTTAAGAAGAAGGGTCTCAAGCCTATCAAGAAGAGGAAGACCAAGAAGCAGCTCTTTGAGGAACGTGAGGCTCTAAAGAAGCAACAAGAGGACGTGGAAGTGGAGGAGTTGGTAGAGGAAGAAGATGACGAAGAGGTCATTGATTCTGACGGCGAGGCCGATTCAGACATCGATGTCATCTACGAGGTTGATCCTGTTGTGGATATAGACCTTGAGTGGGGTACGCCCACAGACATTCGTTTGTCCACTGTGAACGATGACCCCAAATTAGTTCTGGATGTGGCTGGTTTCAAGCACCTTGCCCTGGACGACGAAGATGAAGAGGGTCTTCGCTCATCATTAAGCCAAGGATCAAAGAACGAGATTGGGAGCGGTCCGGCATGGGCTTGGCAACAAATGGAATCGCGAGCTGCCAAAGCGGGTGGCTACAGAGGAGCCATCACAAGCCCCCTTTCTATCCACGGTTACTACGTTACTAACGAAACTGGATCCGCGAGAACCGAAGGAACAACAAAGATTCTCAACTCGGAGAAGTCAAAGTATCTCCCACATCGCATCAAGGTCCAGAGAGATCGGGAGGAACGGCAAGCAAGGGCTATGAGGGATGGAAAGGAGGATCCCTCGGAAGTTGCCCAAGCTATGGTAGCAGCTGCCGAGAAGCTGGTCTCGAAGGATTCCTCGCGCGCGAACCGTGTCAACAACCGCCGCTTTGTTGCCGATCTGAACGACCAAAAGAAAACACTCGGCAGCGAAGCTGACGCGCTGCGCTTCAACCAGCTCAAGAAGCGTAAGAAGCCTGTCAAGTTTGCTCGTTCTGCTATCCACAACTGGGGCCTTTACGCGATGGAAAATATTGCGATGAATGATATGATTATTGAGTATGTGGGCGAGAAGCTGCGTCAGTCGGTCGCCGATCTGCGTGAGCGTATATACCTCAAGAGCGGCATCGGGAGCAGCTACCTCTTCCGCATCGACGAGAACACAGTCGTGGATGCGACGAAGCGGGGTGGGATTGCACGCTTCATCAATCATAGCTGCATGCCGAACTGCACGGCGAAGATCATCAAAGTTGAGGGCACACGTCGCATCGTCATCTATGCCCTCCGCGATATTAAACTGAGTAAGTTTTAACCCCATCACCAATAAACAGAAATCATTTGTGCTAACCTGCAATCCAGACGAGGAGCTCACTTATGATTACAAGTTTGAGCGCGAGATCGGCAGCGACGACCGCATTCCGTGTCTCTGCGGCACAGTTGCCTGCAAGGGCTTCCTCAACTAATACGCGCTTTGTTCCCTTTGGATCTATCATGCATTGCACGGCGCCGGCGGGAAAATCCAGGGAGATGGGGAAATGGCGTTTGGTTTTCACTTTTAGCTTTGTCCCTGGCGTGGTGATGGGAGGGGGGTGGTGATTTTGACGTACTACTAACCAGCCTTCACCCGAGGGTGAGGGAATTTTGTGGTCATCTTTTTGTGTGTGGCTATAGGAAAGGAATATGGTGGAGTGTAAGTGCATGATTGGGGGACGTATATATGTGTATTGTACTATTAAGACTGCACTGCGCTGCAGCACCGTGGGACTACGGATATCTTTCAACAGGGTTTGGGCGTCCAGTGACCTCAACATAGGACATGAGGCGGAGTCAGGGCCTGAGGGAAGAATGGAAGGCATTGTAGAACATGATCTTGTTTTTTGTGCTTGTGATTGCTCGTTTCTGATATGTTTGATGTTGATTTAATCTATACGCTTTTCCTGGTATTCGGCATACAACCTCAATCTCTATCATCCCCAAGTATGCATGCATTCACCAAATCCCACCCCCAACGCCCAACGCCGCCCTTTTCCTCTTCATGACCCTCTCTACTTCCCCATCACCTTTCCAAGCCCTCAAACCAAATGGTCCGGCAGGAGGAAATTCGCAACCCCTTCCCTCACGACGTATTCGTGCCCACAGTTCGCGCATACCAGCTTTCCAGCACTTATCTGCGTCTCCATCAGCAGAACATGTAAGTCCTTGAGTAGCTGCTCATCGGTAGCGAGGTCTTCTGGCGCGGGGGCCGTGGGTGGGAGCGGGGGGAGTCCGAGCTGGGATGTGTTAGTTTCCTGTCCTGCTTATCAAAAGCAGAGGAGTACAAAGGTCCGGAGACTGCTCATGAAAAAAGACGGAGAGACAAACTTCAGCAGAAATAGTAGACAGCGCATCCCAATCCAAGCGCGGCAGCAAGTTAGCCAGCAACTTCGCGTTCGTAGGCAGGTCCTCGGAGACGAGCTCGGCGTCCTTGGGGTGTAGCGGGAAGGAGGCCGAGGAGGACTTGCAGGCCTTGACGGCGCAGGTGAGGAAGTTGAGGGTTAGGACCTTCATTGTTGCGGGCGCGCGGTGCTGGGGGGATGCTGGGTTGGCTGGGATCTGGGAAGCTTTTTTTTGACTGATGGGAGTGTGGGGTTGGGCGATAAGATAATGGTGAGCACGTGATGGCGGGGGCTCTGGGTGGTGTTTGATGTTGGTTCGAAATCATGGAAGTCTTTGAGACGAAGAGATAAGAATTCTTGTTGTTTCCTGGCTTTTCTTAAAGACTTGCATGTTTTATTTTATACAAAAATATTAGCCTAGATTAGAGAGGGATGAGTGGATTCGCCGATATGGTCAGTAGTATGTATTGGACACCCGGTCAAAAGGCCGCGTTCTCTTCAACCCTGAATGGCATGTGGATGTCGCTTCTAGGGGGAAATACTCTAGGATAGATGGCCCGGAGTATTTACTTTGGCGGGTTTTATATTTTTTGCTATTTTTCAAGTATGTTTACTAAACCACGTTCGTTTTAATTTTTTTTAATTCAGCCAAAAATTATCCCACTGACGGTTAGTTACTAGTCTTGGTATTGCCTCTAAAATCAAAACTGAAATGTAAGTTGATCCTATAATAACGCCAAAATACATATAGTAGCTTACTCTATCCATCTATGAAAGGTACCATGGAAATAATCAGAGACGCTTTCTTTGATCATTAATGATGTAGGCCCCTCCCTGTCAACTCTACCCGGCACTAAGAAACCTTAAATTTTCTGAGCATTTTCCCTCCAGAAACTTTTCCGATAAGCTCCAAAAGTCAACAACATAACCAAATCCACAACAAAACCAACCAACATAATGGCAAAACGCAAGCGGAACCAAAACCTCACCGCTGCGGCGGCACCGGTAGATGAGCCAATATCGGCACCTAAGAAATCCAAAACCGTCAATGCCCCAACGCAAGCCAAACCTTCGAAAGCAGGTGCCAAATCATCTGCATCGGGTAGCAACCTCACCATCCAGATAATCACCGGCTCCTACGACCGAATTCTCCATGGGATCACTGCGACCCTCCCCTCCACCGGGGCCGCCACCTTCTCCGACACCTTCCTCTTCACAGCACACTCCTCTGCCATCCGAGCGCTCGCCCTGTCCCCCCCATCAGCCCCAACTCCCAACCAACCGCAGAAGATCCTCCTCGCAAC